>SNQJ01S0028948.1:31793-43853 GCA_010110895.2 Picea sitchensis
GAATCAAGACAAGTACAAGATGAGACATGACAAGCATCATATTGATCACAATTTCCAAGTTGGAGATGAATTTTGGCTTTACATCAATAAGGAGAGCCTTAAAGGAGAAGGTAAAAAATTAAACCAATTCGATATGGTCCTTTCTAGAATATCGACAAGATTGGTAATACTGCTTTTCTTTTAGATTTTATTCTCCCTATGCAAAATGTATGCGCTTGTTAATGTTGAGAATTTGAAATTATATGGAGCCCTTGATTGATGATCAAAGAGGCATGTTCCCGCATTCCTCTATAGATTATTTTTCCCTGCATCATCTTGTATTAACCGCATGAAGATACAATCCTTGATAGGAGAATGCTAACTTCAAAACAAGGAAATGTGGAGTATCTTCAACTGAAGGTACAAATCCAAGCAAAGCTAAATAGATTTAGGTTTGAAAGGTGAGGGAATTGTACCCTCATCTTCAAATAGACTGAAAATAGTCTTTTGGAGGTCCAAAAGCTTTCCAATGGGGAGGTGTGATCCAGGGGATCAAATTTTGCTCAAAACTTCAAATTGATCAGAATTGCTTCAAATCGAACGAGAGTGTATGCCTCGTTGTTACGAACCCAAGGCAACTTGTTTGGGTTCAAACGGATGTGGGGAGCGAGATATATCATGTTATGTTCAAAATGACAAACAAGCAAAAAAAAAAGGATGTTGATTGTATAGTCCGTACAGTCTGTACGGCTGCTGACATGGCAGTCCATACAACACATGGTAGAGTTGAGTGGTAGACAATTGGTAGTTGTGGGTGAATGACATTGCGACACAAGGCAGTATTTGGTTGGTCGTACGGTGCCATGTGGCCCAGTCATGGGATGCCACGTGGCACCTTGTTATTGGTTGTTATATAAAACTTTATTGGAGTCCACCGCGTTCAACCCCATCACCTCCACCTTAATGTAAAGCATTTACATAGTATGTGCTGCCAACGCACCCCACCATATGCCTTGATATATGTATGGTTTTGAATAGTTTTAAGTTTGAATTGTTTATGTATTGGCACGGGGCTCCGGGCAAGGGCTTAGCCCCAGCCCCCGGACGCATACAATGTTGTAATATGACCACATGTTATGCCATATGAGCACACGATTTGGTTTATGATTTGGTTTGAATTCGGTTCAACGGTTATACAAATGACCTGTCACTTTTTGTTTAGCCATTGGCTTGTGGAAATGGGGACCTATGTTTGCACTTGTGTGCGGTCATATGGGTCATATGACCTTGCCCTTGGCGGTTAGGGGCTAGGTGCACCCGTAACCGTCCTACAGTTTGCACGGTTCACGCGGTTGTGTTCGGTGCTAATTTTTAATGCTTAAATATGTGTGTGGGCTAGGTTGAGCCAACAAGGGTGCGTTAGGTGGATGCAGAGACAACAAGTTTGAAGGGGGACTTCCAGGAAGCCTATCTTCTTCAATTTTTGGCCAAACGAGGTGCCGAAAAAGCCCAGCTAGGGGTTTTTGGACGTTCTGAAGACATTGGAGCAGTCTATTTGTCATTTTGAGCATTATAAAGCACATTTTTTAGCACTTTGAGAAAATAATACAAATGATCCATTGGAAGATGGACCAAGAGATGTAGCCCAAAAGAGGGGTGAACTCCTTTATCATTTGTTGTGTTATGTGTTTTTTTTTCATTGTTATTGCTATTGTTTATATTCATCTTGAAAGAGTAAATCCTATTAAAGTTGCATTGCAAAGTTGATCCATTTGCATTTTAACACATAAATTTTACTTGCAAATAATTTCAAGAATACAAGTCTTCTTCAATTTTAGATCAACCAAACAAATATCCGCAACTATTTGTTCATCTATGGCATGGTGAATATGATGATTGCATCTGCAACACATACTTTTTAGTTCACAAGAAGTATCAACAAGTGCAAGTGAGACACCGAACACAACACAGGCTTCACAAACTAAGAGGTCTGGTTGCAAAACCCTAGCTCCATAGTTCATCCAAGTTGTGTGTCTACTTGTACATTCATGTTAGGAAGAAAAAGAAAACAAAAAAAAAAAATCACATTACCATTCACATACTTTTCATGTTCAAAAATTGTCACGAGGTCTAAATTTGTAACACCCAAAATACTATCAATAGAGGGTTTGAACAACCGTCGAACTAGACAAGTGTTCATCGGGGACATAATGGTCATCTATAGCACCTACTTGGACAAGTAAAATAAAACTAGATCCATTATGCATGCTGAGATGATAGGCAAGGAGGCCCTCATGACAGCTACACTAACTAGTCCTACGCAACTTGTACACAAACATGCAGAAAAGATATTGCCAAGTAATGGGATATCCATTACAAATTTTAATATATATCCCAAAATAGTATATGACCATGGTGATTGTGATCAGATTATATCGCTCAACGAAACAAGTATCGTGGAAAAAATCCCTGCTATTTGTTCAAAATATTGTTTCATCCCAGACACAACTATCAGCCAACTTGCACAGAGCAACGACATTTACCCAACCAAAACCATTAGCGCAACTATGACACTTGCGAGAAAACTTGGCTCGCAACACATTCTCCATATAAAATATGGAGAGTCGGACAATGACAAGGCAATGGTATTGTTCTCCATATCCACTTTTTGTCCTTTTCTTTCGCATGTCCATGTATCTCGGTTAAGTTACACAAATATTGCACTATTCTATGTTGTAGCTACAATTTTTTTATACCTATTCAAATTTGTTTTGGTCAGTTGAACAGAAATTGCATAAAGGGAAATTTCCACTTATTCTCTTCAAAAATATAACAAAGAAAAGAGATGGTAAAGAAAGGATCTCGCACTACTCAATCAACATTTGTAACGGAGTTGTGAGCAGACACAGTACAGGATCTCAAGAAGCTAAATATCTCTACAACTGTTGTGCATATACTTCTACAGTTTCATCCTCCTTTTGCTCATACAAATAGCCTTGACCAAATCTCTGAATTTTTTTTTTTATTTCTAATTTTTTTGGGGGGTGCAATTGTAAATTATATTGTTCAATATATTAACTATTATGCTCATGTTTCCACGTTAAAGGTGTTTTGGTTACAACGAATGCATACTCGACCCCCTTTGAGCCTGTGTGTGCAAAATGAAACTCCCCTGCTTCTACTTCTGCCTTCATAAGTGATGATATGATTGATTGTCTACGATGTAGTAAAAAATGTCCATACATATATAGACATTGCCTCAATGCTGCTATCTGAACCATTGGCAACACAACCGTGCATTGTACAATTCGATAGCCTTTGTTACAAGATGTGATTTCCGAGTTAGCATAATTTCCATATGAAGCATACATACAGAAAAAGGCAAAGAGTGTCTACATGTTGTGCGACTTTTGGATACATAGAAAATTTACCTTGAATGAGGACAATGCAATATTGTATATCGGATGAAAAAAAAAATGCTTATCAAGCTTTGTCAGGAAACAAAAACCAATGCGATGATGTGTTTTTTTTATATATCGAATTGTTTGATATATAATGGAATTCCATTTCTTGTTCAATATATCAATATATCAATACAATTGGTGTGTACTTGGTTCTTGGTTGTATGCTTCGCTCTCGAAAATTAATAATACATTCAGGATCTTTGCAGTTTTTCTATGATCTTAAAGAATATAGAGGAGATGCGTTGCCCTTTGATATAAGTTTTGTGACGCAAATGTGGTATGTGGCTCATTTTATCACTTTTGTTTGATCGATGAACTTAACAAAATTAATCTCCTGAAATAATTTGAAACAAAAGAATATATACTATGTGAAGTCCAATGGAATTATCATATCAACGAGAGGACATTAAAATTCAAATGCGTTGTTGTTACACTTGCGATGAAGAGTACAATAACTTTACTTAGACATCCCAAAATTGATTTTCCTTGTGGCTTTTTGACGCTTCTCTTATTTATACAAGTAGATCCTGGAAACTATAAGCATCACTCACTGTATCTATTCCATCATTGAAGAACCTATTCACATGTTTAATTAACTTCATAGTTATTGTTAAGACCATCAATGGCACTTTGTTACACCAATTTCAACTTCTGAAAATTGCCATCCCCTTTCTTTTTCACCCCCTTCTTTCCATTTCTAGTTACTTACTCGTTTTTGGGAAATTGTATGGGTGAGGAAGTTGGCGGATTCACGTGTTCATATTTCCACCTGCCTTTATATCACCAATCCAATCGACCACTTCCCAGTTTCATATTGAACAAAATTTTTGGATCACGGGTTGTCGAATAGGCGGGTTCAACATTGCATTTCCATTGTTCTGCCACTTGCAAATAGCACTCGGACTTCCGCGATATAAAAATTAGCAAACAAATTCCCATTTGTCTTGTTTTTAGCACTTTTTCTTGTTTGATGAAGTCAACAAAATTAATCTCATGGAATAATTTGAAATAAAATAATATATACTTTGCAAAGTCCAATGAAAGTATCATATCAATGAGATGACATTAAAATTCAAATTCGTCATTGTTATACTTGCGATGAAGCTGGTAGTACAATAACTTTACTTATACATCCCAAAATTAATTTTCTTATAGATTTTGGACGCTTCTCTTATACATACAGATCTTGGAAACTATAAGCATGGCTCGTTGTATATATTCCTTAATTGAAGAACTTGTTCACATGTTTATTGCACTTCATAGTTACTTTTAAGACCATCAATGCACTTTCTTACACCAATTCCTGCTTCCAAAAATTTCCATCCCCTTTTCTTTTTTCCCTCTGCATTGCATTTCTAGGTGTGGGAGTTGCTGGATTCACGTCTTCAGATTTCCACTTACTTTTATATCACCAGCCCGACCAGCCGTTTCCCCATTTCATATTGAACAAAAATTTTTGATCGTAGCTTCTCATATAGGCGGGTTCAACATTGTGTTTGCATTGTTCCACCACCCGCAAATAGCACCTTGACTTCCGTGATCTACAAATTTGCAAACAAATTCCCCTTTATCTCATTTTTAACACTTTTCCTTGATCGACGAACTTAGAAAAAATCATCTCTTGGAATAATTTGAAATAAAAGAATATACACTGTGTGAAATCCAATGGAACTATCATATCAATGAGAGGACATAAAAATTCAAATCTGTAGTTGTTCTACTTGCAGTTAAGCTAACAGTACAATAACTTTACTTAAACATCCCAAAATTGATTTTCTTGTAGATTTTCGACGCTTCTCTTATACAAACAGATCTTGGAAACTATAACCATGCCTTGCTTTCTTATCCCAATTTCCACCAATGGGTCTTTCTTATACCAATTCCCTCTTACAAAAATTGACATCCCCTTTCTTTTTTCCCTTTGCTTTCCCTTTCTGGTTACTTACTCATTTTTCAGAAAATATATGGCTGTGAGAGTTGGTGGATTCATGTCTTCAGATTTCCCCTGTTACTTTATATCACCAGCCCGACCGACCACTTCCCCGTTACATATTGAAAAAAAAATTTGAATCATAGGTTCCCAAATAGATGGGTTGAACATTGTGTTTCCATTATTTCGTCACCTACAAATAGCACCTAGAAATCCGCGATCTACAAATTAGCTAACAAATTCCCCTTTATTTATTTTGCTTTAATTTTATGTCTACTTGGTCTTTTTTTCGAATGTCCCTTTTCCAAATATCTCCTGTTTTTATATACAACACCCAAAGTTCCGCAATATACAAATTGACCCTCGAAACATGTCATTGTCTCATGTCGTGTGTTACGCAGTTTTCACTCAACAGTTGGGGTAGATGCAATTTGACCATCGTCCCCTCACGTCTCCTGAGTAAAGCTTGTGGGCTTGTTTTCAATGCCACCAATATTTCATGTTCCGACTATGTCTAATGTTTTTATATCACAATTTTGACCATCTTCTTGTCTGTTGCATACTTGACCACTATTACCATCATCGGTGTCTAGCCAAGCTTGCTCAACATTGTGCTTCGACTGTTCTGCTACATGAAAAGAGCATCCAAAATTCCACGATATACAAATTGATGGTTGCAATCTGTCCTTGTGATGTGCAATTTGACCATCGACCCCTCACGTCTCCTGGGTATATCTTGTGGATCCTAGAAACTATAACCATGCCTCACTTTCTTATACCAATTCCCATCAATGGGCCTTTCTTATACCAATTCCCACTTACGAAAATTTCCATCCCCTTTCTTTTTTCCCTCTGCTTTCCCTTTCTGGTTACTTACTCATTTTTAAGAAAATGTCTAGCTGCGGGAGTTGGCGGTTCACGTCTGAAGATTTCCCCTGTTACTTTTATATCACCAGCCTGACCGACCACTTCCTCGTTTCATATTGAACAAACTTTTTGAATCGCGGGTTCCCGGATAGACGGGTTCAACATTGTTCTTCCATTTTTCCATCGCCTACAAATAACACCCGGACTTCTGCAATCTACAAATTAGCAAACAAATTCCCCTTTATCTCTTTTGCTTTCAATTTCTGTTTACTTGGTCCTTTTTCTGAATGTGTCGTTTTTCCAAACTTCTCATGCTTTTACATACAACACCCGAAGTTCCAAAATATACAAATTGACCCTCACAACAGTTGGGGTAGATACAATTTGACCATCGACCCCTCACGTCTCCTGGGTAAAGCTTGTGGGCTTGTTTTCAAGCCCGTCAATATTTCTTATTACAACTATGTCTAATGATTTTATATCATGAGTCTGACCAACCGCTTGCCCATTTCATACTTGGAGACTATTACCATCGTCGGTTCCTGGCCAGGCTTGCTCAACATTGCACTTCCATTGTTCTTCTATGTACAAAGAGTATTCGAAATTCCATGATGTACAAATTGATGGCCGAAATCTGTCACTTTGATGTGCAATTTGACCATCGGTCCCTCGCGTCTCCTAGGTATATCTTGTGTCCCTTTTTTTGAAACCCACCCGACCACTTTCCATACTTAGGCATTTCTTGAAATCTTTTTCGCGGATTGGCGGTTCGACGAAATGTGCAATTCTTGCTCGCTCTTCACCATCCCCACTACCATCATACTTTCTAGATATGTAATTAAATATTTAATGCTAGTAGTTCATCATGCAAGAACCATTAAGATTGCCATTAATGTCCAGAAGGCTGGAAAAGATTCATCATTAATACGAATTAACCCAAGATTTGCGGAGAAGAATGTTATCCTTTCCAAGTATCCATTTCAAACATGATGCAATCTTTCATGCGTGGGCTGTTTGGCGCCTTTACGAAATCTCTAACTCTTAATCGTTCTTCGTCATCACCACCACCTTTGCACTTCTTTATAAATATGCAATCAGTAATCTTTAATGGTAACAACTCATTACACACGAACCCTAGAGATTGTCATTGATCAACGAAAGGGTCGAGGAGATATTCCATTGATACGCATTAAACCAAGATTTGTGGACGGTTATATTATCCCTCCTCAATTTCCATTTCAAACATCATCTGGAACAAATGGAAATTCTCGTTAACTTATGGCCTAATTTGGACTAATTTGGGCCTCTGGAATTGTACGTGCAACTTTTGTCCCTGAAGTTTTCAAATGTGAGGAGTTGGTTTCTGGGTGTATCCTAACTTTCAGTTTCGGGCTATTCTGTTTTCCGTGCAATGTTTTTCATCTTCTTCTTCACAGGAAGCTTGTGAGAACTATGAATTTTACCACATGGTTTTTGTTTATCTTCTTCAAGCCAAGAATTTACTCCACTGCAGACCGATTTTCCTATTTATTTGTCGACTTAGGTATTCTGCAAAATATTGAGATCTGTGAACTGGACATTGATCCACAGAGGAGAAGGCTGCAAGTATTTCCTGGAAAAAAAAGCATGGTAATCAATTTTCTATGCATGGTAATCAATTTTCCCCCTTCTATACTTGACCAAATCCACATTTCTTTTTTCCCTCTACTCTCTTTCTTGTTACTTAGTTGTTTTTCCGAAAATGTCTCAATGTGCGTGTTGGTCGACTAACGGGTTTACATTTGATCTCATACTTTTATATCATGACTTAGAGAAACCACCAAACATTCGATCCATAGGCACTTCTCAAATCATGGATTCCCAGGAAGGCGACCTCTATATTGCACTTCCATTGTTTTGTTGCCTGCAAACATCACCCAAACCTCCGCGATATACAAATTTACTTCTGAACTCCCATATCGTACCATGTTTTGTGATACACAATTTTCACCTAAAAGTTTTGAGGCCTACAATTGAAAATTCCCGAACAGGGGGAGTGCATTTCCAGTGTTCCTTGACATGCAAACATCCCCCTAGATTTCACGATATACAAATTTCCTTCTGGGTGCCTGCATTAGCCCCTTTTTTTGTCTTATACAGTATGCACTCAAAAGTTTCGATCAATACAATTTGACCGTCAGGGCCTCATGTCTCCTCGGGAACCCTTGTCGGACTATTTTGAAGCCCGCCCATCCACTTTCCATGACCATTTCTTGCAATCTCTTCCACGCATCATCAGGTTGGCATGTTCAGACAATTTCCATTTCCTAATCGTTGTTTTTTGTGCCCGCCTCCTTCGCATTTCTTTCCAAGTATATGCAATCAATATATAGCTTCTCCAGAAACATGCAGAAAATATCCACATCCGTCTTCTATACTTAACAAAGTTCCCATTTCTCTTTTCCATGTAGTTTATCTTTCTCGTCACTTAGTCATTTTTCTGAAAATGTCTACTTGTGTGGGTTGTAAGACTTGTGGGTTCACATTTGCACTTGTGCTTTTATATCACGACTCTGACCACTTGCTTCCCTATTTCATGTCCAGTCACTTCTCTTATCGTTGATTCTCGGGTAGGTGGGCTCTAGATTGCACTTCTATTTTTTCATGACTTGCAAACAATACCTTGACTTCAGCAATATACAAATTTACAACCAGACTCAAATCACACTATCTTCCATATAATAGTCTAACTATCATGCCCTCATCGGTGGTATACAGTTTTCACTGAAAACTTCTGAGACATACAATTTGATTTCCAGGTACGAATCTCTCCTATGGAACTATTGTCACCCCATTTTGAACCCCATCTGTCTGCTTTCCATACTTGTCCATTTCTTTGAATTTCTTTCATGGATCATCGGGTTGGCTAGTTCAAGAAATATCCAACTCCTAATAACTATTTAATATGCCCGCACCCTTTGCAATTACAAATTGGCAATTATATATACATTGTTATTTATAATTATGCACTTAGCAAGCGTTAATGCTAAACTAGGATTTGAGGATATCTCCCATTAATACGCATAAAACCAAAATTTCTGCATGGTTGTATTATCCCTTCTGAGTGTTTATTTCAATCATGGAATTTCATCTACGCGTCGTCGGGTTGTTCTGTCCACTAAATATTCAATCCTCGATTTTGAAAATGAGTTCGACCCACCATTTCCCTATTCCATATTTAGCCACTTTCCCACAATTTCTCAAATATACAAAGCAGTTGCTAAACTTCCCCATCATACTCTCTTCTGTTTTACACGTATTGCAATCAAAAATTATGATACATAAAATTTCACCATCGGACAATCACCTCTCCTGAGTATCCCCATAACCCTATTTTGAATCCCATCCAACTGTTTTTAGACATTGCCATTCGTTCATTTTTCTTCCTCGTCTCCTTGACCTTCACACTTGGATATAATAAAAAATTGTTTATATATATATATATATATATATATATATNTGTAATTAGTGACATTTAATTCTAACATCTCATCTTGTGGGAACTGTATAGATTTCCATTGATGGGTAAAAGGCCCAAGGAGATCTCATATTAATACACATTAAAGCAATATTTGGGGAGCGTTATATTATCCCTTCTGAGTGTTAATTTAAAAATCATGGAATGTCGTTGGCACCTCGTCAGGTTGGCACGTTCACGAAACCTCCAACCTTTAGTTGCTCTTTGTTATACCTGCCACCTTCACACTTCTAAATATGCAATAAATAAGCTTTATTTCTAATAGTTCACCAAACAACACCCATAGAGATTGTCATTAATTAGTGAAAGGCTTGAGGATCTTCCACATTGATTAGCATTGAACAAACATTTGCGGAGACTAATAGTATTGCCTCCAACTGTTCATTTCAATCATCGTCTACAGCAAACGAACATTCTCATAAACCTATGGCATCATCTTGACAACATTTATGTGGAGATACAATGAAAACATTTAGGTGCGAGGACCAAGACTTCCAGTGGTCTAAGGCATATTCTTATTACTCATCTCTTGCCACCCAGAACGAAGTAATTTGGACCTATGAGATTGCCCGTGCAGGCTGTGTCCCTGATTTTTTTGACTGTAAGGATATGGTTTCTTGGTGCGCTGATAAATTTATTCCATCCTAAATAACTATTCCACTGCAGGACCGCTCTTTTGTTTCTTTGTTGCCTCAGGTCTTCCACCAGATGTTAAGATTGTCGGAACCAACATTGACATTCAAAGCAGAAGATTCCAAGCAGTTCCTAAGAATGAATAATAATGGGTTGGACCTCTTGCCCAAGTTCTTGGAAGACCCAATGGTAGTTCATGAAGATATCACAAGCTTCCAGGTTAGTTCGTTTAGAAATCCATACTGCGAAATTGCCTGGTTGTTTACAAGAATAAGGAGACAGGACTCTGCAACAACTGTTTCCTAGATGGCTCTTAATATTTTGTATTTCACAGTCAAGGAACAAGCCATTTTTTATTGGGGCAAGTTGTCTTATGCCTATCCTCTTCTTTAACTCTGATATGATTATAACTTGAAAAATCATCAAGCATGGAAATCATTCCTGATCCTGTTACTCTTTGAAGTAAATTTTCCATCTTGGAAAGAGGGTCATGGTCTTTTGTGCAAGCAATGTTCAAATTCCTGAAGTTAATGCATATCCAAATCTTTCCATTCTTCTTCCTAGCAACAACCAAATTTGAGCACCATGAAGAGTGTCTAGTTTGGGCAATGATTCCTACCTCTAACATTTTCTGTAACTCCCGTTGGACCAAAGGAGCTATCTTGGGGTTCATTTGTCTCAATTTTTGTCTAAAGGGCTTAGTTTCTTATTTAAGAGGAATCACATGTTGAATTACATCCTCCCTATGGACTTTGAGATCATCATAAATGAAGGCCAAGACATCACTATATTCTTTTAATAACTTAACAATTTCATTCATTTCTTCTATAGGGGTAGTTTTGCCTATCTTTATCATCCTAGGATCTTCATTATTTCCAATGTTAACTTCTAGATGATCACATAGTTTCTTATTTGAATCTTTTTGTTTGTTTGTGACCATATAGTCTATCAAAGTCCCTTTATAAGGACACAACTCACCTAGGGGTGCTTTCACCTTATCATCATTTCCAGTATAATTACAACCCTCCTCTTTTATATTGATGCCAAAATCAGAAAATTCATGCGTATGAGTCAAAAACTTGATAACCTATTTGTCATCATCAAAAACCTGCCAATGATTCATGTTATGAGGAACTGAGGGTCTAAAAATCACTTCCACCAAAATATGTTCATCAATCAAACTATCTGGAAGTTGAAGCATGGAAGCAGCTACTGCAAGTTCATCATCCTTTGAAATATGTTCTCTAGGAATAACAATCAGGTTTAAGGCATGTAGATAATTAATTAAATCCCAAATTGCATTCCTATACCCTTTCAACCTCTTAGACTTGCAAGAAAATTTATTCTTTAACTGTTGTATGACCAAGTTTGAGTCCCCTTTGATATTAAGGCACTTAACTCCCCTATTCTTGCAAAGTTCTAAACCAAGGAGAAACTCTTCATACTCAACCACATTATTGGTTGCATCAAACTCCAATCTATAAGAAAACTTCAACACTTTACCGTTTGAAGCTTGAAGCACAATTCCAACACCTTTTCTTGCTTTAGAAAAATCACCATCAAAATTCATGTACCATACTTTTTCTGACTCATTATTTGGGAATTTATCTTCTAGGGGCACAATGGATTTAGACAAAATAGCATAATTACCAAGACCTTCATCATCATAC
>SNQJ01S0028948.1:54200-72962 GCA_010110895.2 Picea sitchensis
AATCTAACAACCAATGTTGATATTGATGTGAAACATCACAAGTAGACAATACCTCATCAACTATACCTGAATTAAAACCTGAACTTGTTTCCACTAAATTAGTTTCCTTTACTTCTTTTTGGAGTCCTCTTTGGAAGCATTTAATCTTTTGCAACAATCCTTCTTAAGATGCCCTGATTTTCCACAGAACCAACATTTTTGCTTACTCTTCTTTCCTTTTGAATTAGACCTTGATGTACCCCTCTAATTTTTCTTTTTCTTTTGTAGATCGACCTCTAACCACCATTGCTTCTGCTTTTTAGGTTTCTTTACTGGATCTTTTCATCATCTCCTCAGACAACAAATCTCCCAGAACAGTTTCATAGCCAATTGCATCTGTTTTAAGATAAACCACATAGTTGTGACAAGATGATCCCAACACTCAGGAAAATGACACAGTAGCATAACGATCTTCTCTTCATCTTCGTACGTTACGTCCATACTAGATAATTGACAAATCAGAGTATTGAAAACATTCATGTGATCAACAATTTGAATACCTTCTTTTATCAGCAAGTTGTACAACTGCCTCTTTAAGAATATTATATTCATCAGAGACTTTGACATATATAGACTCTTCAATATGTTATGCAAATCTGTTGTTGTCTCCTCTTCAGCGATGTTAAACAACACTTCAACTTCCAGAGACAAACAAATGGTACTGAGGGATCTTGCATCAAGATCTTCCCAGTACTCGTCTATCATTCTTGTTGGTTTCTTTGTCTTTCAAGCCAATGCCTTTTGAAATCCTTGTTGCACAAGTAGATCATGCATCTTGAGCTTCCATAGCGCAAAGCTATTCTTGTCGTTAAATTTCTCCATCTCAAACTTAGAACTTTGCACTTTCGCCATTAGCAAAAACTCCAAAACCACTACTTATAAAACTAAGACTTTTTATAGTCGAGGATTTTTATTATATTTAAGGTTAAACCCCAAAAATATAAAATTTAATTAAAATGTTTAAAAGAAAATTATTAAAAAAACCTTGATTTAAAAAACACCTTCTATTAAAAAAAAGGCAAACTCTTCCACCCTTTTACCTTTTATTATAAGACCATGTCGTATTAATACGACAAAAAACCTTTAATTTTTTGGTTCGACCTTCATACTATTTTTTTTTCTAAGTAAAAAATGGGAGGATCCTATTTATATTAGAGTTGCAGAGTTACAGAGTCTATCTGTGATGCCAGTTGTCCTGCCTGAATAAGAAACCAAGACAGTTGGACATTCTATGCCACTTATGTTCAAACAAACAAAATTATCAGAGTGTTGTCCTGCCCGAAGGAAACTAGGACGCATAGCCATTAGGTTTAGTCTATATTCTAACAACCTACTTACAACATGACTATGATCTAACTGGGCTAAAACCTTGTTCTGAAACAAAAAGAGATTGCTAACTATGAACATCACAAGACCTTTTAACCAGTCGGCTCATCCTCTTCCCCATGCCTTCGCATCCTGCAGGAAACACATAAGCTTGCGCGCATGTAGGGCACTGCCTTTTTGGGAGAGTCCTAGAGTGTGCAGCATACAACATGTTGAGTCGATGGTCAATTTGAACAATACGGAAGATCTGATCGTCCAACATGCTCTTCATTTCAAAGATTAGTGCTAGGTACCCTGGGTTGGTGAAAGGAAGCTGGTCCTACCAATTTCCTTCAACAGAGGCCAAGGGAAATGGCCCTTGTGCTCCTTCGCATTCATTTGCTTCATTGGCTTGATGTGCCTGCCACTTCTTCGACTGAGTCGCTTCCTCCAGTGATGCACCAGTGGGTGGGTTGTTCTTTGGTTTTTCACAGCACGATACCTCTTCCTCAACATAGTAGGTGCTAAATTCCTCTTTCGGGTGAGTTTCTCTTTAACCACTCAGTATTCCCGGAGGTGAAATCTTGTCTTCAGTGCCAAAATCAGTGGGAGGATTCCAATTGTCCAGGACTGTGAAAAGAGGGTGCTCAGGATAGCTTTGCATGGCCTTGTCTAGGGTGATCTCTTCCACGTACGCCATGGGAGGCATTCGAGGTCTCCCAAAATTCCTATTTCTTCGCGAGGACGCCAAGCCCAACGCCTTCTCGAATTTCTTCTACCTCTGTCTGCGTGATTCAAATGAGTACCAAGTTGTCTCCCTGTGTGTCTTTCCTCATTCGCTGGGCATGTTGAAGAACCTGGAGATGTCGGAAGTTCCCAGTGGATGAATAACCCTGCTCCAGAACTCCGGTGGCTCTGCGTTCGGATCTGTGAAGTTCGAATAACTCTCATTGTTGTCAAGGTGGTTGATAAGGATGAGGATGATGGTGACTGCCTTGGCCATTAAGGCTGGCCTCCTAGTGCTCTGGTGCACTGTCCTATTCACTTGAGTGAAGGGTCTCGTCTCCTGGTTAATCCTGCATGGGCTCCTTCCCATTTAAATGTTGAAGGGATGGTCGCCAGTGGGTTGTATTAATGGCGCAGCCCGTCGTTTGCCCGTGTGTCTTGGCTCTGCGACGTGGCACCCCATCCGGGGGTTGTAGATCGCTTGTGGATAAGGTTTGGCACCGATATGAGATGTATGAGTCTTCCAAGGTGTGGGCCTCCCAAAAGAAGTGTTTGGTCCCCATTTCTACTCCTGCGTTTGCTAGGCAATATGCTACCCTATTTGCTTCTCCTTTCACGTGGGAGGGTGTGATGTTGAGATTGGTTCTGAGGAGGCTGCCAAAATCCTCTAGCAACCGAGACAGTCACCAACTGGGTGAGATTTTCAATGGATTTCCCCCGTGGAGAATCTTGGTGATTAAATGAATAACAATTTGTGAGACCCCCTCCAAGATAATCTTTTGATGGTGTCTATCAGTAGCTGTTTGGAGACCTCGCAATAAGCTTATTAGCTCTTCCGCATTATTTGTTGTTTCCCCTAGGAATCATGCAACGAGACAAAGGATCTCTCCATTGGAGTTTCTGAGTGCTGCTCCATAGCCCGCTAGTCCCGGATTTCCTTTGGAAGCCCCATCAAAGTTTATCTTTATGAAATTGCTGGAGGGGGGGTCCATATGGTTGGACTACTTTGTTGGTGCTTGGGCTTCTTTGTTGTTGGTCGATTGATTAGATTGTGTTTCTAGCTTTGGAGAATGCAATGTTCCGTTGGGTTGCAGTTTAGGTCCTCTATTTTCCAGTATTTACTTATGATAGTTTCCTTGATTAGTGAAACTATTTTCTCCCAAGTTGTGTCTACCGTGGAGGCTTTGGAGTGAAATATTCATTTGTTTTGTTCTTTCAATATTTTCCAGAGGATGAATCCTGGTAGGAGTTGCTAGATGTGGTTCAGTAGGGGGTTTTTGGAGGTGATAGAGTCCCAATTCTCAATTGTGTCAATAATTTAGCTCCGGTGTTGATTGGATCGGCACATTATTTGCGCTCCTTGGTCCTAAAATCTGCTGGCTGAAGTGACATCCATTGAAAAGATGTTCTTTGGTTTCCTCTTACTGGCAGCATAGGACACAGAAAGATGGCCCAATAAAGCCTCTTTTTCTGAGGTTGTCCCAGGTTAGGATTCGGTTATGTACCACAAGCCATAGGAAGGTGGAAACCTTAGGCCATAGAGAAAGGTTCCATACTTTGTTCCATATGTTCTCCTTGTTTTGATTATGGTGATTACCCTGTAGAAAGTAAGCTTCCTTGATTGAGAAAGTGCCAACTGTGGAATACCCCCATCTGAGGATCTCCGAACCTTCTCTATTGGGTATTTTCCGGTGGTTAGCATAGAATTTCTAGTTCTGTAGATTGAGATTCTCTAGGACCCCTAGATCCCGACTAGAAGTTTTCCAATGGCGCCATTGTTGTCGTTGTTCCTCGGGTTTCTAGAGGTCTTTCACCCTTAAAGATGTATCCTGGTTGAGAGATTGTTTGAGTGTGTTTAGCTCCTCCAGTTCATCTAGGGGTTTGAATTGTTGCCACGAGTCTTGCCAGAACATAGCACTTTCTCCATTTCGTACCTCCCAGAAAGTGTGATTTTGAACCAGAGTACGATTTTGCCAAGTTGTGTTCCATATGTTGGAGCCCTGTAGTCGGTCATCGTGTCTAATAAGTTGATTATCTGGTGTGATGGGGGCATACTTCTGCTTCCAGATTTGCGCCCAGATGGTTGTTGGGGTTTTTAACCATCTCCACCAGATTTTGGCTCCCATTACTTGATTGAGTTTCCCAGGACTACATTGCAACCGATGAGCTTCGACAAGCTAAGGATGAGGTATTTTTCGGTGGTATCTGGTTATTGATATTTTGTATATACTTTTGTTTTAAGTTATAAATCATAGAGTTAACATATTACTTATTTCATCATGTTATATAGGTTTATCATTGAGAAAATGTAGAAGAATTGTATAAATAAAAATCAATGAAATTATGTTAAAACGAAGTTGTTATTGTGTATGTATAAAATGAAAGATTAGTTGTTTAACATCCTGGATGGGTGTTACAGGATGCACACGACGGACATATGGAACCACGGATCTAGGAGGAGATACATGACGTACAAACAGTTGACCTTACAGACACATATCAACATGAGGTGAGTGGATCACTTCTTTTGGATACTCCACTGTTTGATCAGGCAGGGGAGATTCACAGCTGGATGGGACACTTAATTCCAGGACCATCCTGTAGTGATGAGGAAGTACTCCTTATTGGTCAAGATGACCATAACACCTGTCTGGACACATTGATATGGGATCCAGGTGTAGATGATAGTAGCAGGGTGAGTGCACAGGAGGATATAGCTGCTCATATAGGTTACAATGTGATTCAGATGGAGCTAACAGTTGATGATGATATACAGTCACATATAGGAGGACCTAGTAGCACAATATACAGTGGGAAATTCAACACTTTATCTTCTGCAAAGAGTGTTGTTGGGGATTTCAGTGTTGGCACTAGCAGTGAGAGGCATGAGGTGGCACCTCAACATGATTGTGATCAGGAGTCACACCACTTAGTAGGACACTTGAGATTCATTCAGGATATGATTAGGGCATCCAGTAGGAGCATTGATGACACACATTCATTGGTGGTAGATTATCGTTGGAGGGCATCAGTGGCACATGGTAGTGCTGATGAGGGATTTTCCATGGATGACCTTCATACTCTTAGGGAGTGAGTGTCTATGATGAGGAATGACTACTAGAAGTTTTTGACAGACAAGGACTACATACTAGAGATTGGCACGATGTATCATGGGGCTCTGAGGGAGAAGGAGTTGCAGATGGAAAAACTCACCCATGAGTTGGAGAGCACCCGAGGATTCTTGAGAGGCATACAGATAGCCCTTCGAGAGTCAGAGTCTTGATCGAAGGATCCTCTTGAGGAGATTTTCCAGAGATCCATTACATCTATATTAGTGGAGGGTCAGATATGTCCTTCAGTCACATGGTTAGAGGATGTTGGTGGTCTAGCAGAGGAGCACCAGTTGATGGAGGAGCATGACGACTACCTAGGATCACTGATGAGTATGGGAAGCTATTATCAGGACGCGCAGGAGCTACTGTCTATGAGGATCTTTGAGACAGTCGAGCACTCACATATGCATGGAGGAGACACACTTAGGGAATCATGAAAATGCCACTTCTTTAGAGAAATACATAGTTATGAGAGATCACCTTCCCCATATCAACAGTTGCATTAGAGATGAGCGATGGAGAGTGGTTGACCAACAGTTGGAGGAATTACTTCCAGTTGTACCTGATGATTGGGGTTCTGTGATGACTACAGATGAGAATTTATCATGGGTACCGGTAAACGAGCTCGTGATCGAATCCTTGGGATTGACCAAAGGAGGTGGTATTTTTTAGTCCTAAAGTCAACTACAGAGGTTACTATTAGCCTTTCCTGACACTTTTATCATGGAAAACAACACAAGGAGAGATATACAGTGGAAAAGGGCATGGGGAGTGGTTAGGTCGAGACCACCTGACATGAGTTCATTCACGACATACAACAAGACAAAGGTGGACCGTGTTAAGCAAACAATTGAAGTTTTGTGCGTGAGGGTGAGCATCATAAACCAGGTGATAGAATATGAGCTTAAAGGGCATCTGACAATGATCAATCTAACACAAAAGCAGTTAGCGGATATTGGATGTGATAAACTTCCAAGTTTGCAATGAGATCGAAGAGTTCATTTTGTTAGAAGGATGTTTCACTGCATGATGACCCAGGTTGCTCCAGAGTCACATACTCCACCTTCAGTTGGTTTGGAGTGGACTTGTAGGACCTTGTCCTATGAAGTGAGGCATTATCTCCCTCTTTATCATCATGATTGGGCATGGAGATGGTTGGACAGGTACTACTTCCACAGAGATATTTTTACAAATGCAGTTTCTGGACAACAGGTTTAATTGCCATAGGTAGTTGAGCTTGAGTATCGAGGGGTGGAGGATCCAGTATATATACAGGGAGTCATCAGGCATGGTCAGTGGAGTGCAGTGCCAACATGGTGATATTCGACAGAGACTAGCATGGGACTGAGGGACTACAGGGTTAATCATTTCACTGACTGATAGGGGCGAGTGGACCTTTGCAGGGGAAAGTAGTTTTGACTTTCCATTGGGATTCAGTGTTGAGGTGAGTACATCACTTGGGGGTGTCTCAATAAGAGGTTTTTTTGCAAAATGAAAAAGTCATTGTATGGCTTGGGGCAGTCTCCGAGAAAATGGTACAAGAATTTTTCTTCCTTCATGGTGAGTCTAAATTTTACAACAAGTGAATATGATCACTGTGTTTACTTTTAAAAGTTGTAAAATGATGTATTCATTATTTTGGTGGTATATGTTGACAATATGCTTGTGGCAAGAAAAACATGTTTTAAATCAAAAGGTTAAAGGCTCAGTTGGCTAAGGTGTTTGATATGAAGGATATAGGAGTAATAAAACAAATCTTGGAGATACATAGACACAAGAAAAATGATAAGGTTTAGTTATTACAACAAAAAAAAAATTCTTTCCAACCTTGAAATAAATAAGAATATTTCTCCATAAAATGAAGGCTTGATTTTATAAGTAGTGGTTTGAACATTTTTTGTGTTAATGACGAAAGTGTAGAGTTCTAATTTTGAGGTGGATAAATTCAAAAGGATTGTTGGGTAAGTTTGGAATGATGGACGACAAGGTGAAAGTATTATGTGATAGTCAAAGATTTATTCATTTGGCTAGCAATGCAGCTTATCACAGTAAGATGAAACATATTTCTATTAAATACCATTTTGTAAGACAAGTTGTTGATGAAGGAGGAGTGGCTCTAGAAAGGGTCCATACAAAAGTGAATTAAACTACTTTTGTTAGAGAATCTACTATTGTTCTTGGCTTCTCTTGGCTTCCAAAAAAGTTAATGAATTAATTCAAACATGTAAATTGTGTCAAGGTGGAGATTGTTGAAAAAGAAGTAAAGATTGTTGAAAAGTTCCAACTAATTTTGAGGTGGATAAATTCAACAGGAAAAATAATTTTTAGTTATGGAAGCTCAAGTTGAGGGACATTATTGTTCAACAAGGGTTGAAAAAGGCATTGGCAGGCAAGTCAAAGAGACCATCAACTATGTCAGACAAGAACTGAGATGATCTAGATTCAAGATATCTCAGTACCATTCATTTTTGTTTGACAAATAAGGTTTTTATTAACATCGTTGGAGAGGAAACAACAACATTCCTATTGAGTAAGATGGAAATTATTTATATGTCAAAGTCCTTGGCGAAGTAAAGTACGAAGATGAGGAAAAGACAATTACATTATTGTGTTCATTTCCTAAGTCCTAGGATCATATGGTCACATCTATGGGATTCAACTCAACATATTCCATTGATTATGACACAGTTGAGAAACCTCAACAACAAAAGCAATGGTGGTCAAAGATCAATCTACATAAAGAGGGAAAAATTAGATGGGTACATCAAGGAATAAGTCAAAAGGAAAGGAGAGTAAGAATAAATGTTGGTTCTATGGAAAATTCGGGCATCTGAAGAAGGATTGTTGGAAAAAACAGAATGCATCCAAAGAGGACTCCAAAAAAGAAGCAAAGGAAGTTAATTTAGCTGAAACAAGTTCAGGTTCAAGTATGGTTGATTAGGTATTGTCTACTTGCGATGTTTCACATCAACATCAACATTGGTCTTTAGATTCTGGTGCATCCAACCACATGTGTCTTTATAGAAATTGATTTCAACTTAGGAATCTATTAATGATGGTGTTTTTTTATGAAAAAATATTTTTCCTGTAAAAATGTTGGGGTTGGTAACGTCCAAATCAAAATGCATGATGGTTCTGTAAGAAAGAACAAATAATGGAGGTGAGTTCACATCTATGGAATTTGAAAACTATAGAAAGGAAGATAGGATTGAAAAACATAAGACCATAGTGCATACTCCTTAGAAAAATGGTGTTGTTGAATGCATGAATAGGACTCTTCTGGAGAGATTAAGAAGCATGATCAGTAGTGCCAAGTTGCAACATGAATTGTGAGAAGAAATAGTTCTTATAGCATGTTATTTGATAAATCGATCAACATCAACTGCAATAAACTGTAATATTCCTAAAGAGGTATGGACATGTCATTAATGTGATTATTCAAATATGACAATATTTGGTTGTGATGCTTATGCTCTTGTTTCTAAAGATCATTGTTCTAAGTGAGATCCTAGATCAAAGAGATACGTCTTTGTTGGTTATGGTGATGGAGTTAAGGGGTACATATTGTGGGATCCTACTACCCACAAACTCATCATACGAAGAGATGTAGTATTTGATGAATCCTCACTCTTAAAATCAAGATCAGTATATGTTGAAGTGAGACAAGAACAAGTGCCGCAAGTTCATCAAATTCAATTGAAGACTCAACCAGCTTCATAAAGGAAGGAGCATGAATAAGTTCTTTGAGAGGAAGACGAATATGTATAAAATATCTAGGAAACTGAGGATATTCCTCAACCATCTCTAAGGAGATATACATGGGTCAAGAGTCCTCCTACAAGGTATGATGATTATGTTTCATTTGTGGCTTTGGTTTCTATTAATGGAAAACCTAGCTTTTATCAGGAAGAAATTAAGGTATCTGAAAGTGCTCAATGGAAAGAAGGATATGAAAGAAGAAATGGATTTCTTAGAGAGGAATAAAACATGGGACCTAGTAGAAATTACAAAGGACAGGAAGGTTGTTGGTTGCAAGTTGGTCTACAAATTGAAAATGGGTGTTGGTGATAAAGTTGAAAGGTATAAAAGAAGAGTCGTAGCAAAGCGGTATTCTCAAAAAGAAGATATTGATTTTCATGAAATATTTCCACCAGTTGTGAAGCTTGTTTCAGTTTGTGTTGTGTTAGCACTAGTTGCGTTACTTGAGCTTGAGTTAGAGAAGCTATATGTTAAAACAACATTTCTACATGGATATTTAGATGAGGATATATATGGAACAACCAGAAGGGTTTGTTCAGGATTGCAATAAGAGGTTTTTTTGCAAACCCAATAAGTCATTGTATGGCTTGGGGCAGTCTCCGAGACAATGGTACAAGAATTTTTCTTCCTTCATGGTGAGTCTAAATTTTACAACAAGTAAATATGATCACTGTGTTTACTTTTAAAAGTTGTAAAATGATGTATTCATTATTTTGGTGGTATATGTTGACAATATGCTTGTGGCAAGAAAAACATGTTCAAAATTAGTAGGTTAAAGGCTTAGTTCGCTAAGGCGTTTGATATGAAGGATCTAGGAGAAATAAAACCAATCTTGGAGATACACAGACACAAGAAAAATGATAAGGTGTGGTTATTACAACAGAAGTATGTGGAGAAAATACTTATGAGATTCAGTATGAATAATGTAAAACCTGTACATATCCCTTTGGCTTCCGTTTTCAAGCATTCTTCAGGTTTATATCCTAGTAATGACGAATAAAAGGATTATATGTCTCGCGTACCATATGTCAATGTAGTATGAAGTTTGATGTATGCAATGGTGAGAACTAGACCAGATATTTCACATGCAGTTGGTAATGTGAGTAGATACATGGAAAATCCAAGAAAAGAGCATTGGACAGTAGTGAAATGGGTGTTTTGATATCTTAGAGGCACAAACAATTATTCTATCACCTATGATGGTTCTAGTGATTCAGTTTGTGGTTATGTACATTCATATTTTGCAGGTGACTTGGATAAAAGGAGATCCACTTAAGGGTATGTCTTTACTCTTGCAAGAGGACCTATTAGTCGGATGTCAAATCTTCAAAACACAATTGTTCTATCCACTAGTGAGGCATAATATATGGCTATTTCACATGCATGCAAGGAGGCAATTTGGTTAAAAGGATTGTTGGGTAAGTTTGGAATGATGGACGACAAGGTGAAAGTATTATGCGATAGTCAAAGATTTATTCATTTGGCTAGCAATGTAGTTTATCACAGTAATATGAAACATATTTCTATTAAATACCATTTTGTAAGACACGTTTTTGATGAAGGAGGAGTGGCTCTAGAAAGGGTCCATACAAACTGATTATAATAAGATCCATAAGTTACACAAATTGATAATAGAAGAGTGCATGCATGCACATTTTAAATATAGTTACATGCATGTGCATGTTGGGAAATTCATTGGTATGTTTCCAACAATCTCTACCTTTGACAACAATTTACCTGATATATCATGCCCTTAATTAATTCATCACCTTCTCCAGAAGTCAAGAGAAGCCAAACACCATGATATCTTCTCTAACAAAAGTAGTTTCGTAAACATGTATGTTGAATTCACTTCTGTATGGAACTTTTCCAAAACCACTCTACCTTCATCAACAACCCGTCTTACAAAATGGTACTTAAAAGAAATATGTTTTTTCTTACTTGATAAGCTAGATTGCTTGCCAAATGAATAACACTTTTTTCTTATTGTGATAAGCTGGATTGCTTGCCAAATAAATAGCACTTTGATTATCGCAAAATACTTTCACATTGTTCTGCATCCTTCCAAACTCACCCAACAAACCTTTTAACCAAATTGCCTCCTTGCATGCATATGAAACAACCATATATTATCCTCAGTAGTGGATAAAGAGAATACATTTTGAAGCTTTGACATCCAACTATGATGTCCTCCTCCAAGAGTAAAGACATATCCTGAAGTGGATCTCCTTTTTTCCAAGTCACCTGCAAAATATGAATCTACATAACCAAAAAATGAATCTTTGGAACCATCATAGGTGATAGAATAAGTGCTTGTGCCTCTAAGATATCGAGGCACCCATTTCACTGCTTCCCAATGCTCTTTTTTTGGATTGTTCATGTATCGAATGAGAACACCAACTGCATATGAAATATTTGGTCTAGTACTCACCATCGCATACATCAAACCTCCCACTACATCACCATATGGTACACGAGAGATATAATCCTTTTCTTCGTCATTACTAGGACATAAACCTGCAAAAATCTTGAAATTGGGAAGCCAAAGGGATCTATACAGGTTTCACATTATTCATATCGAATCTCATAAGTAGTTTCTCCATATACTTATGTTGTGATAACCACAGCATACCATTTTTCTTGTCTCTATACATATCCATTCCAAATATTTGTTTTGTTTCTCGTAGATATTTATATTAAATTCCATAGCCAACTAAGTCTTTAACCTGTTGATTTCAACATTTTTTTTCCACAAACATATTGTCAACATATAACACCAAAATAATGAGCATGTCATTTCCAACTTTTTAAAGTAAACACAATAATCATATTCACTTCTTGTAAAATTTAGGCTCACCATGAAGGAATCAAACTTCTTGTACCATTGCCTCAGAGACTGTCTCAGACCATACAATGACTTCTTGAGTTTGAAAGAAAACCTGTTATTGTGATCCTGAAAAAACCCTTCTAGTTGTTCCATATATATATCCTCATCTAAATCTCCATGTAGAATCGTTGTTTTAACATCTAGCTTCTCTAACTCAATATCAAGTAAAGAAACTAGTGCTAACACAACATGAACTGAAAAAAGATTCACAACTGGTGAAAAGATCTCATGAAAATCAATACCTTCCTTTTGAGAATACCATTTTTCTACCACTCTTTCTTTATACATTTCAACTTTTGTCACAACACCATTTTAGTTTGTAGACCCACTTGAAATCGACAACCTTCATGTCCTTTGGAAGTTCCTACTAGGTCCCATGTTTTATTTATCTCTAAGGCATCCATTTCTTCTTTCTTAGCTTTCTTCAAGTGAGAGCACTTTCAGATACCTTAATTTCTTCGTGAAAACAACTAGGTTCTCCATCAATAGAAACAAAATCCATAGATGGAGAGCATAATCATCATGCACATTTTAGAGGGATTCTTGACCCGATGTAGATCTCCTTAGATATATGAATTGATGCATATCTCCCATTTTCCTGGATATTTTATGCATATGCATCTTCTTCTTATAGAACTTCTTCATGCTCCCACCTTCCTGAAAATGGTTGAGTTTCCAACTAAATTTTCTGAACTTTCGGTACATGTTCTTGTCTCACTTCAGCATCTACCAGTTTTGATTTTAAGGTGAGGATTCATCCAAATGCTACATCTATGCTTATGATGAGTTTTTAAGAAGTAGGATCCCACAATCTACAACCATTAGCTTGATCACCATAACCAACAAAGACATATCTCTTTGATCTAGGATCCTAGCAGAGCGTTGATATTTAAAAGGAAATGGAAGTAAAACATCTGCAAGCAAAATGTTCTCATGTTTGAATGATCACACGAATGATGCCCATGTACATATTAGGAATCTTATAGTTTATTACGGTGTGGTGGTGGAGTTTATCCAAATATTAACTTGTTGTAAGATCTTCTTATGCGCCCACAATTCCTGCTACAGCAGCATTCTTGAATAGTCTTGATATCTTTAGGAGTCCTATTCATGCGTTCAATAACACCATTTTCCGAGGGGTATAAACCATGGTCTTGTGTCTTTCGATCCCAGCTTCCTTGTGGTTTTTAGATTCCATTGTATGTGAACTCCTGCCTCCATTATGCGTCATGAAGCATGATTGACTGAGTCGATTATTTGTTTTCAATAAAATCTCTGATTGCTTAAAAGTATTAAATGCATCATCTTTTCTTTGAGTATATGGACTGAACTCTCTAGACTAATCATATATAAATGTCAAAAAATATGATGATCCTCCACAAGAGACAGCAATGAAGGGATCAATTCCCCAAACATCTAAATGAATGTAATCAAAGGGATACATTTGCTTATATGTCTTCTGTTTTTAAACTTTTGTGTACATTGTTTTCCAAAAATACAATACTTGGAGAAATTCAGATTTAGAAACTTTAAACTTGGAAGTGACTTACGATCAACTAGTACCTTAATCTTTTTCTCACTCATATGACCCAAGCGTTGGGTCCATAAACAAATAGAGTCACTTGCATCTTCAAATACTACCATTTAGCGATTTTCTTGTGTCCTTCAAATTGATAAGGTTCGGATCCTCTTTGCATTTCATGACTACTAATGAAGTGTTAGGCTCCTTCATTTACTCCACCTTAGTTTGTACATGGCAACCAACTTGAGAATATGGAGCTCAGTATGTCAAGAGTTATTTTATGGTTTAGATTTTGTGCCAATGCTTTATTGTTCTTACTGAACCATCATGCATTTAATCCGAACACTACCAGCTCCAATGGTGCCGAAAATATTTTCCCCATAAAATAACACCATCATCAATAGGTTGGTAAGTTGAGAACCAATTTTTTATGAAGACACATGTGGCTGGACACACCTTAATCTAACAACCAATGTTGATATTGATGTGAAAAATCACAAGTAAACAATACCTCATCAACTCTTTGAATTGGCAGACTGTTTCCACTAGAATTAGTTTCCTTTGCTTCTTTGAGTCATCTTTGGAGCATTTATGTTTTGCAGCTTAATCCTTCTTGGATGCTACGATTTTCCTGGAACCGCTTGTTTTCTTGCTCTTTAACAACTGAATTAGACTTGATGTGGCGCCTCTAAATTTTTTGTAGATGACCTCTAACCACCATTTGGCTACTGTTTTGGTTTCTTTCGGATCTTTTCATCATCTCCCTCACACAACCGTCTCCACAACGGTTTCTGTGAATTGCGTATATTTTAGAATGACCCTTAGTTGTGACCGAGATAATCCCACAGCTTGCTCGGAGAAAATGACGCGATGGCATGGCAAATGCTTCTGCATCTTGGTGCGTTGCGTCCCGTACTAGATGGTGACGGAAATTGAGTGTTGAAACATTCGTGATCAGCTTAGTTTGGATATGGCTGGCATCGATAGAATTACTTCGCTTACCCTCTTCAAATCTATTCCATCAAAGGAGACTTTTAATATATCTCGTCTATTATCTTCCCTAAACTTATTATTATCTCGCCAGTAATGTCGCTCTTCACCCATCTTCGAAGAACTCATCGTAAATGCAAAGGCTCACCCATCAAAAGATCTTAATACCATCTATATCATTCTTAATAGTTTCTTACAATAACACTTCAATACTGCTCTGATCCTTATTTACTAAATAGATCCATAATATTAAACTTCCATACTTCTAAAATCTATTCTTATCGTTAAATTCTCCATCATCTCAAACTTAGAACTGCACTTCGCCCATTAGCAAAACTCCAAAACCACTTATAAAACTAAGACTTTTATAGTGGGGTTTTATTATATTTAAGGTTAAAACCCAAAAGTATAAAATTTAGTTAAAATGTTAAATTTTTTTTATTGATAAAAACCTTGATTCAAAACACTATTAAAAAGGCAAATTCTTCCACCCTTTTACCTTTTATTATAATAAAAGGTCACATTTAAAGGTCATGACCGTAATGTATGAATAAGACAAAAACTAGCTGAATTTTTGTTCGGAATATCTTCATACTATTTTTTCGATGAAAAATGGGGAGGATCTGACG
This sequence comes from Picea sitchensis, assembly GCA_010110895.2. NCBI lineage: Eukaryota > Viridiplantae > Streptophyta > Pinopsida > Pinales > Pinaceae > Picea > Picea sitchensis. The sequence continues at coordinate 69,171 of SNQJ01S0028948.1, forward strand.
ATATTAGGTTGATTCTGAGTCTATTTGTGACCGCCAACTATCACCTTTGAACATGAAACCAAGGCGGTTGGACATTTTATGCCACTTATTGTTCCAGAGCAAATAAAGTGCTCAGTGTTGGGTGGAATCACGAAAGTGGGTTACACTTTCATGACAATCAGTCTCCAAAATTTCGAAAAACGTTTTCTCAGCCAAACTAATATGTTACCCGGCGAAAGCTATTATTTTTAAAGCTGAACTATTTTACGATCAGAAAAAATCGCGTCATATCGAGCAGTTACGTAAGCGCCCCTACGATTTTAGTGGCAGCAGAAATTTAATTCGTCCGGGATGTTTTCTTTACGGCAATGCATTTTGGCGAAGGAATGGACGACCGAACATTGTTCGGCCGAAATAGTTGATCAATTTTATCTTCCGGAAGCCAAAAGTTTTATATATTACCCTCACATCGAATTTGCAATGTTTTACAAAAATTTGTTAGCGTATGACTATGTGAGATCTCGTTCGCTGTGTGTATTTGTGGTCGCAAGTGCAAATCTATGTAATCATTGTCGTGAGGAGGTCACTGAGTGCACAGACGTGAGCGTCTGTGTTTTCGTTTGATGTGTGAAATCGTTGTCATGAGGAGGAAGTGCGTCAGGGAGGGTGGTAATCGCCGTGAGATGTGAAATGGAGTGTTCGGGAAATTATGGCCTTACGTGACGTGAGAGTCATCGGGAATTAAAATTCGAGGAGGGTAGTGGCGTCATTGATTGGTAAGTTTCTTGTATTTTTAAAATAGTTGTTTTAAATGTAAATATGTTTAAAATATATGTGTTTGGACAGTTTAATTGTTTATTACGTGTAGCTATTCTCACCTTATTCTAACCCTGGTCATCTAAAACTGTCAGTGCTCATTCAACGTGCCTCAAGGGTTTTGTCCCTTTGGTCCTACCCATAAAGTCAACCCCCAAAACCAACCTGCACGGACCCTGTAACCTCCACAATGGCTCTGCTGAGCCGGAAAGAGGTCTTATACTATCTGGGTAATCCGACGGGCATCCGGGGCCCCTCCACAAAGAGGAGGAACCTAACCTGGTACGCCCTTGGGAGGCATTTTTCTGTCGATTAAAACTTTAGTTTTTCAACCTTTTGACCTCCTCATAGTATAGGTCAATGCTTCGGACCGCTCATTCAGCATATCTTGTGGTACGCACTTTCCAGTGTTTCCATGTAAACATGAAACTCTAGTCACTTGGAAGCTCTACTTAGTGCAGCATGAACCTATGTCGGTGGTGCATTAATGAAGCTCTAGTCCATGGAGATTAGTACCTGCCCACATGTTCTATGTGACCTTTTGTAAATGACTAGGAAGGAGTTGTACATGCCCACCTATTGGAGATGATCCCTCCCCCATCCCTATAGGTGTTTAAATGTACTTATGAACATTTTTTTAATACCATCTATATTAGCCATTCCTCTTATGCATATATGATTTGTTTAACCATCCTCTGCTATGCATTTTAGTTCATGCTTGAGATAGCCCATTTCTTAGCATTTTAAATGGTATTTGTTTTTAATTTATTTCTGAAATTAGAAAGAATAAAAGTTATACTTTTTTACACAGATACGATTTATATGCTATCATGCTAATCACTATTACAGTTTATTTCTAGCTATTATAATGCATGCAATTTAGTTTTTCTTTCACCTACTTTTGCTTATAGTTATTGTTTCTATTTTAACTTTTTAAATAAAAAATAAATTAAAGTTTTAAGAGATTGTAATGATATAATTCACCAATCATTAAATGTTTACATGTCAATCATTATTATTGTATCTTCCATTAGTTTAACCGCCCGGAATTTATTTCTTCCTTTTCCTTTTATATAAAATTTAGTTATCACTTTTTTTCAATCAAACCAACTTTGAATGAAAATTATTATTTTTATATTTTTGTGTTTAAAGTTGATTACGGTTTAGTTAATAGAAAGTTTTTATAAAGTTAGTATTTTTTTCTTATAAAGTTAGTTTTTATAAAGTTAGTTTTTTTATAAAGATGCTTGAAAGATGCTTATGCTTATTTTTTTTTTCTTATGCTTATGCCAAATAATTAGTTATGTAAATTTGTACCTTATTTATATCACCATCTAAATGTGGACATGTATCACTTTGCTACCTTACCATTATATAGGATACTTATGACATATGAATTGATTGAATATATCCTTGAGAAGTACATGAAAAAGGGCCTCCCCATTTAGCCATTTCAATATTAAACTATGAGGATAAGGGTCTTTTCCCTTAGCAAGATGTTTAATGTCTACCTTTATGATATTATTTTATGAAATAAATGGGTCTTAATGTAGTGGTGATATTAAGACTTAAATAAATGGGTCTTAATGTGTATTGTGACTTTCGGTCAAATCTAATTGATATTATTTTTAATATAAATATAACAAGAAATTAAAAGCTAAAGGAGTTCATTTTTTCCCCAAAATGTTCTTTCTCTCTATGTCTCTCCTCTTATGTTTTCTAAATATTGTATGTAGAAGTTTCCTATAGATTGACCTACACCAACCATGATTCCTAGTCCTTAGAAGTTCAAATCTATGTATCTCCCAAAGATTGATCTACACCTATCATGGGGCCTACTCCTCATTGGATCACTACTCCTACAAAAACAACTTATTGGAGGCATGCTCCTCCACTTCCAAAAAGTTTTACTTAATCTATGCATTCATATTCTAAAAAGAAAAACAAACTTTATTGGGTTTAATCCAAATTTGGCAGGCATACCAAAACAACCAGATTCTCAATGGGTCTACTATGTAGCACCTAGCAAAGATAAATTTACCTTTTATTAAATCTCAGTCTTCTTCATTACAAATTCTATAGAGTACTATTGACAAGTTGGAGAAAGTGTTGCAATCCCCAACCCAACTAAAGGGGCCCTCATAAATCACTCTAGAATCTCTAGGCAAATTCCATGTATCCATGTATTTTGACTCTTATCCCAAGATTGTGAATCGCGATAAAACTTGGATAGGTAGTACTAAACCTAGGTCGGTTAATACTTGAGTGATTCGGAACCTCCATGATTCTTCCACCCTCCATTTGTATCTAAGGATTCATATTGAATTAAAACCATATGACCTCTTGGAAACACAATTGTGAGGAATTATGGTAGTACTTTATTGAAGTTTCTAATCAAATTTGTGGCATACCAAAACAACCTGATTCTCAATGGGTCTACTATGTGGCACCTAGCAAAGATAAATTTACCTTTTAGTAAATCTCAAAGTCTTATTCATTACAACTTCTCTAGAGTACTATTGACAAGTTGGAGAAAGTGTTGCAATCCCTAACCCAACTAAAGGGACCCTCATCAATCACTCTAGAATCTTTAGGCTTAAAGACCATGTATCCATGTATTTTGACTCTTATCCCAAGATGGTGAATGCGATGAAACTTGAATGGGTAGTACTAAACCTAGGTGGGTTAATACTTGAGTGATTTAAGAACCTCCATGATTCTTCCACCCTCCATTTGTATCTAAAGGATTCATATTCGAATTAAAACCATAAGACCTCTTGGAAAACAATTGTGAGGCATTATGTTAGTAGTTTTACCCATCCAAGTATTATTAATATTTATGTGTATGATAACCTCATCATAGATAGTTCTATGTCAATCACTTCAACCTTATACTAATCAATTCATTAAGCTCCATGTATAGTTAACTATAAGACATCTATACATTTATGTCTCTATAAATTAAATTGCTAGTTATTTTCCCTATTTACACACCAA
>SNQJ01S0028948.1:80122-100075 GCA_010110895.2 Picea sitchensis
TATCCTCCTGTGCACTCACCCTGCTACTATCATCTACACCTGGATCCCATATCAATGTGTCCAGATAGGTGTTATGGTCATCCTGACCAATAAGGAGTACTTCCTCATCACTGCAGGATGGTCCTGGAATTAAGTGTCCCATCTAGCTATGAATCTCCCCAGCCTGATCAAACAGTGGGGTATCCAAAAGAACTGACCCACTCACCTCATGTTGATATGTGTGTGTAAGGTCAACTGTTTGTACGTCATGTATCTCCTCCTAGATCTCTGGTTCCATATGTCCCTGGTGTGCATCCTGTAACACCCATCCAGGATGTTAAACAACTAATCTTTCATTTTATACATACACAATAACAACTTCGTTTTAGCATAATTTCATTGATTTTTATTTACACAATTCTTCTACACTTGCTCAATGATAAACCTAGATAACATGATGAAATAAGTAATATGTTAACTCTATGATTTATAACTTAAAACAAAAGTATATACAAAATATCAATAACCAAATACCACCGAAAAATACCTCCTCCTTAGCTTGTCGAAGCTCATCGGTTGTAATGTAGTCCTGGGAAACTCAATCAAGTAATGGGAGCCAAAATCTGGTGGAGATGGTTAAAAACCCCAGCAACCGTCTGCGCACAAATCTGGAAGCAGAAGTACGCCCCCATCACACCAGATAATCAACTTATTAGACACAATGACCGACTACAGGGCTCGAACATATGGAACACAACTTGGCAAAATCGTACTCTGGTTCAAAATCACGCTTTCTAGGAGGTACGAAATGAAGAAAGTGCTATGTTCTGGCAAGACTCGTGGCATCAATTCAAACCCCTAGATGAACTGGAGGAGCTAAACACACTCAAACAAGATCTTAACCAAGATACATCTTTAAGGGTGAAAGACCTTTGGAAACCCGAGGAAGAACGACAACAATGGAGCCATTGGAAAACCTCTAGTCGAGATCTAGGGGTCCCAGAGAATCTCAATCTACAGAACTGGCAATTCTATGCTAACCACCAGAAAATACCCAATAGAGAAGGGAAATATTGAACGGGTTTATGAAGAGACGAGGTGATAAAAAAGAACAGAGATTTCAGCTTGCTGCTCTTACCACTAGCCATAAGAAAGAAAATGAAATGGTGGTAGAATTTAACACTAAGTTTAATAACTTGGTGAAAATCCTTCATAATGACATCAAGCCTTCAGATTCTAATTTATTATATAGAGGCATTTTAGGGTGAAATGAGGTATGCCTTAAGGGATAAGGACCCTCAAACTATAAAAGAAGCACGAGCTACAACTATTAAAATTGAACAGAATATGCTTGAGGCTAGGAAGTCGAACATTCCTGGTTTCAAAAGAGTTTCTTCTTCAAAGGTTAATGATGAAAAGAAGAAGGAAGTAAAGGGTCAAGAGTCATCAAGTGACGGGATTAAGGAGTTGACCCAATTAATTAAGAAAATGGAGGTTAACCATGCCAATCAGATCAATGCCTTGCAAAATAGGTTGATTACTATGGAGAGGTCCCAAAACAATAGACAACAACATAAGCCAAATGATAAGTGGCCAAGAAGACCTCCCCAAAATGATCAAAGGCCACCAAATCCTTTTGAATCAACCAACTTGGTAGATCATCACTCTATACCTTATTGTAGGCCTTGTGGTGTGTTTCATGAGGAAGTGACTTGTCCAGTTTTATTTGAAGGTTGTTATGATGATTATGGAAATCAAGGAAATGAACAAATAAATATGTGTGGTAGAAAGTACTATGGGGGCATGTATGATTGGATGATTTTTTCTAAACATGGGAATAGTGGAAACTTCATGAATGGTGTTGTTGATAAGGCAACAGAAAAGTATGGGCCCAAGCCCACACCCCAACATATTGAAGAAATGGCTAAGTCTAGAGGCATTACATAATAAATGAATGGAAATAAAGGTCATGATAAAGGTCAAACTAGTGTTCCCAAGGTAGCTCCAATCCCTCCTAGGTCTAATGTTCCTATTAATGCAGATTTGAATATTGACTTAGGTGATTGGTTGAATAATGCAATGATTTTAGTGCCAGTGTCAGAAATTATGAAGATCCCTTCTCAAAGGGAAAAACTACTTAAATCCATAGAAGAACACCCTAAAAATGTTGTGGAGAAGCAACTAGTTGTGGCTTACTAGGACACACCAGTGATTTTGCAGATTTGGGATATGAAAAATGAGAAGAATTTGCCTTTCTACCTTTCTTTACTTGTAAATGACAACGTATTACACAATTGCATGCTAGATTCAGGGGAAAGCTCTAATGTTATGACTAAGAAAGTAATGGAACAATTGAACTTAATAATATCTCGACCTTATCATAACATTTGTGCCTTGGATAGTCAAATGATTGAAGTGCATGAATTGATTAAGTGTTTGCAAGTACACTTAGTAGTATTTCTAGATATTATGATTGAAATGGATATTGTAGTGATTGATGTTCCAGATGTTTGGGGAATGTTGTTGAATAGAAAGGAAACTACAGATTTGGGTGGTAGTTTACAAATGGATCTATCTTATGCCACCCTCCCTACTCAATATGGAATCACTTTCAAGTTGACTAGGGAAGTGTATAGAAGGTATCATGTTGAAGACCCTAAGAACCCCAAGAATGAATTAAAGTATGATGATGAAGGTCTTGGTAATTATGCTATTTTGTCTAAATCCATTGTGCCCCTAGAAGATAAATTCCCAAATAATGAGTCAGAAAAAGTATGGTACATGAATTTTGATGGTGATTTTTCTAAAGCAAGAAAAGGTGTTGCAATTGTGCTTCAAGCTCCAAACGGTAAAGTGTTGAAGTTTTCTTATAGATTGGAGTTTGATGCAACCAATAATGTGGCTGAGTATGAAGAGTTGCTCCTTGGTTTAGAAATTTGCAAGAATAGGGGATTTAAGTGCCTTAATATCAAAGGGGACTCAAACTTGGTCATACAACAATTAAAGAATAATTTTTCTTGCAGGTCTAAGAGGTTGAAAGGGTATAGGAATGAAATTTGGGATTTAATTAATTATCTAGATGCCTTAAACCTGATTGTTATTCCTAGAGAACATATTTCAAAGGATGATGAACTTGCAGTAGCTGCTTCCATGCTTCAACTTCAAGATAGTTTGATTGATGATCATATTTCGGTGGAAGTGATTTTTAGACCCTCAGTTCCTAATAACATGAATCATTGGCAGGTTTTTGATGATGACAAATAGGTTATCAAGTTTTTGACTCATACGCATGAATTTTCTGATTTTGGCATCAATATAAAAGAGGAGGGTTGTAATTATACTGGAAATGATGATAAGGTGAAAGCACCCCCTAGGTGAGTTGTGTCCTTATAAAGGGACTTTGATAGACTAKATGGTCACAAACAAACAAAAAGATTCAAATAAGAAACTATGTGATCAYCTAGAAGTYAACATTGGAAATAATGAAGATCCTAGGATGATAAAGATAGGCAAAACTACCCCTATAGAAGAAATGAATGAAATTGTTAAGTTATTAAAAGAATATAGTGATGTCTTGGCCTTCAGTTATGATGATCTCAAAGTCTATAGGGAGGATGTAATTCAACATGTGATTCCTCTTAAAGAAGAAACTAAGCACTTTAGACAAAAATTGAGACAAATGAACCCCAAGTTAGCTCCTTTGGTCCAACGGGAGTTACAGAAAATGTTAGAGGTAGGAATCATTGCCCAAACTAGACACTCTTCAAGGTGCTCAAATTTGGTTGTTGCTAGGAAGAAGGATGGAAAGATTTGGATATGCATTAACTTTAGAAATTTGAACATTGCTTGCACAAAAGACCACGACCCTCTTCCCAAGATGGAAAATTTACTTCAAAGAGTAACAGGATCAGGAATGATTTCCATGCCTAATGGGTTTTCAAGTTATAATCATATCAGAGTTAAAGAAGAGGATAGGCATAAGACAACTTGCCCCAATAAAAAATGGCTTGTTCCTTGACCGTGAAATACAAAATATTAAGAGCCATCTAGGAAACAGTTGTTGCGGAGTCCTGTCCCGTTATTCTTGTAAACAACCAAGCAATTTTGCAGTATGGATTTCTAAACGAACTAACCTGGAATCTTGTGATATCTTCATGAACTACCATTGGGTCTTCCAAGAACTCGGGCAAGAGGTCCAACCCATTATTATTCATTCTTAGGAACTGCTTGGAATCTTCTGCTTTGAATGTCATTGTTGGTTCCGACAATCTTAACATCTGGCGAAAGACCTGAGGCGACAAAGAAACAAAAGAGCGGTCCTGCAGTGGAATAGTTATTTGGGATGGAATAAATTTATCAGCGCACCAAGAGACCATATCCTTACAGTCAAAAAAATCAGGGACACAGCATGCACGGGCAATCTCATAGGTCCAAATTACTTCGTTCTGGGTGGCAAGAGATGAGTAATAAGAATATGCCTTAGACCACTGAAAGTCCTGGTCCTCGCACCTGAATTTTTTCATTGTATCTCCACATAAATGTTGTCGAGATGATGCCATAGGTTTATGAGAATGTTCGTTTTCCGCAGATGATGATTGAAATGAACAGTTGGAGGCAATACTATTAGTCTTCGCAAATGTTTGTTCAATGCTAATCAATGGGGAAGATCCTCAACCCTTTCGCTAATTAATGACAATCTCTATGGGTGTTGTTTGGTGAAATATTAGAAATAAAGCTTATTTATTGCATATTTAGAAGTGCAAAGGTGGCAGGTATAACAAAGAGCAATTAAAGGTTGGAGGTTTCGTGAACGTGCCAACCTGACGAGGTGCCAGCGAATTTCATGATTTTTAAATTAACACTCGGAAGGGATAATATAACGCTCCCCAAATATTTCTTTAATGCGTATTAATATGAGATCTCCTTGGGCCTTTTGCCCATCAATGGAAATCTATACAGTTCCCACAAGATGAGATGTTAGAATTAAATGTCACTAATTACATATTTAGAAACAAGATATATATATATATATATATATAAACAATTTTTTATTATATCCAAGTGTGAAGGTCACGGAGACGAGGAAGAAAAATGAACAAATGGCAATGTCTAAAAACAGTTGGATGGGATTCAAAATAGGGTTACGGGGATACTCAGGAGAGGTGATTGTTCGATGGTCAAATTTTATGTATCATAATTTTTGATTGCAATACGTGTAAAATAGAAGAGAGTATGATGGGGAAGTTTAGCGACTGCTTTGTATATTTGAGAAATTATGGGAAAGTGGCTAAATATGGAATAGGGAAATGGTGGGTCAAACTCATTTTCAGAATCGAGGATTGAAGATTTAGTGGACAGAACAACCCGACGACGCGTAGATGAAATTCCATGATTGAAATAAACACTCAAAAGGGATAATACAACCATGCAGAAATTTTGGTTTTATGCATATTAATGGGAGATATCCTCAAATCCTGGTTTAACATTAACGCTTGCTAAGTGCATAATTAGAAATAACAATGTATATATAATTGCCAATTTGTAATTGCAAAGGGTGCGGGCATATTAAATAGTTATTAGGAGTTGGATATTTCTTGAACTCGCCAACCCGATGATCCATGAAAGAAATTCAAAGAAATGGGCAAGTATGGAAAGCAGACAGATGGGGTTCAAAATGGGGTGACAATAGTTCCACAGGAGACAATCGTACTTGACAGTCAAATTGTATGTGTCAGAAGTTTTCAGTGAAAACTGTATACCACCGATGAGGGCATGATAGGTAGACTGTTATATGGAAGATAGTGTGAATTGAGTCTGGTTGTAAATTTGTATATTGCTAAAGTCAAGGTATTGTTTGCAAGTCACGGAAAAATAGAAGTGCAATCTAGAGCCCGCCTACCCGAGAATCAATGATCAGAGAAGTGACTGGACATGGAATAGGGAAGCAAGTGGTCAGAGTCGTGATATAAAAGCACAAGTGAAAATGTGAACCCACGAGTCTTCCAACCCACACAAGTAGACATTTTCAGAAAAACGACTAAGTGACGAGAAAGATAAACTACATGGAAAAGAGAAATGGGAACTTTGTTAAGTATAGAAGACGGATGTGGATATTTTCTGCATGTTTCTGGAGAAGTTATATACTGATTTCATATACTTGGAAAGAAGTGCGAAGGAGGCGGGCACAAAAAACAACGATTAGGAAATGGAAATTTTCTGAACATGTGAACCTAATGATGTGTGGAAGAGATTGGAAGAAATGGTCGTGGAAAGTGGATGGGCGGGCTTCAAAATAGTCCGACAAGGGTTCCCGAGGAGACATGAGGCCCTGACGGTCAAATTGTATTGATCAAAACTTTTGAGTCCATACTGTATAAGACAGAAAAGGGGCTAATGCAGGCATCCAGAAAGAAATTTGTATATCGCGAAATCTAGGGGGATGTTTGCAGGTCAAGGAACATTGGAAATGCACTCCGCCTGTTCGGGAATCCGCAATTGTAGGCCTCAAAAGTTTCAGGTGAAAATTGTGTATCACAGAACATGGTACGATATGGGAGTTCAGAAGTAAATTTGTATATCGCGGAGGTCTGGGTGATGTTTGCAGGCAACAAAACAATGGAAGTGCAATATAGAGGTCGCCTTCCTGGGAATCTGTGATTTAAGAAGTGCCTATGCATCGAATGTTTGGTGGTTTCTCTAAGTCATGATATAAAAGTATGAGATCAAATGTAAACCCGTTAGTCGACCAACACGCACATTGAGACATTTTTGAAAAAACAACTAAGTAAAAAGAAAGAGAGTAGAGGGAAAAAAGAAATGTGGATTTGGTCAAGTATAGAAGGGGTAAAATTGTTTACCATGCATAGAAAATTGATTACCATGATTTTTTTTCCAGGAAATACTTGCAGCCTTCTCCTCTGTGGATCAATGTCCAGTGCCCGGATCTCAATATTTTGAAGAATACCTGAGCCGACAAATAAATTGGAAAGTGGGTCTGCAATGGAGTAAATCCTTGGCTTGAAGAAGATAAACAAAAACCATGTGGTAAAATTCATAGTTCTCACAAGCTTCCTGTGAAGAAGAAGATGAAAAACATTGTAGGGAAAATATAATAGCCCAAAACTGAAAGTTAGGATACATCAAGAAACCAACTCCTCACATTTGAAAACTTCAGGGACAAAAGTTGCATGTACAATTCCAGAGGCCCAAATTAGTCCATTTTGGGTGGAAGGAGATGACTAGGAGGAATATTCCTTGCACCAGGGGGAGTTATGGTCCTCATTCCGTAAGATGTTAATTGCATATCCAGAGAATAGGGAAGTGGTCCCGCAATTGAATAGTTTTTTGGCTTGAAATATATATATGGGAGAATCAACAGATCATTTCCTTACAGTGAAAAACTTCCACCTAGAACAGACTAATCTAGACCTATGGAATTCCTACTTTCAGGCTGCAAAGTGGCTATTGCATTCAACATTGATTTCTTTTCTATAACCCATTCTTTTGATGTTATCAGGACTGCCATTGCCAAGCCAAGAAGTGTCGCCCATTATAGTTGATTTCAATTTGGGCGTAGTAGTGGGACCAATCTTTGCATTGCCATTATCCATCTCCATATCCTTGTCCATCAGATCATCTTCTTCCGGCTCGAAATCCATCGCATCAACATCTGTGCTAGGTATAAATTCAAGTCAAAAAGTTGTCTGAGCAGGGAGGATTGCATTGGAATTGTTTGTCTTGAAATATATCTCTCGATGCACCAAGGGACCATATCCTTTTTTGCTCCTGGGCGGAGGGAGATGAGTAATAAAAATATGCCCTGAAATACTCGTAACTCTAGCCATAATGTCCGAAGGTGTATACTGTATTTGGACAGAACTGTTGTGGAACTACTGCCATAAGTTAACGAGAATTTCCATTTGTTCCAGATGATGTTTGAAATGGAAATTGAGGAGGGATAATATAACCGTCCGCAAATCTTGGTTTAATGCGTATCAATGGAATATCTCCTCGATCCTTTCGTTGATCAATGACAATCTATAGGGTTCCTGTGTAATGAGTTGTTACCATTAAAGATTACTAATTGAATATTTATGAAGAAGTGCAAAGGTGGTGGTGATGACGAAGAACGATTAAGAGTTAGAGATTTCGTAAAGGCGCCAAACAACCCACACATGAAAGATTGCATCATGCTTGAAATGGATACTTGGAAAGGATAACATTCTTCTCCGCAAATCTTGGGCTAATTCGTATTAATGACGAATATTTTCCAGCCTTCTGGACATTAATGACAATCTTAATGGTTCTTGCATGATGAACTACTAGCATTAAATATTTAATTACATATCTATAAAGTATGATGGTAGTGGGGATGGTGAAGAGCGAGCAAGAATTGCACATTTCGTAGTCCTGTCAATCTGCGAAAAAGATTTCAAGAAATGCCTAAGTATGGAAAGTGGTCGGGTGGGTTTCAAAAAAAGGGCCACAAGATATACCTAGGAGACGCAAGGGACTGATGGTCAAATTGCACATCAAAGTGACAGATTTCGGCCATCAATTTGTACATCATGGAATTTCGAATGATCTTTGTACATAGCGGAACAGTGGAAGTGCAATGTTGAGCAAGCCTGGCCAAGAACCAACGATGGTAATAGTCTCCAAGTATGAAATGGGCAAGCGGTTGGTCAGACTCATGATATAAAATCATTAGACATAGTTGTAACAAGAAATATTGACGGGCTTGAAAACAGGCCCACAAGCTTTACCCAGGAGACGTGAGGGGTCGATGGTCAAATTGTATCTACCCCAACTGTTNCTTTAATGCGTATTAATATGAGATCTCCTTGGGCCTTTTGCCCATCAATGGAAATCTATACAGTTCCCACAAGATGAGATGTTAGAATTAAATGTCACTAATTACATATTTAGAAACAAGATATATATATATATATATATATATATATAAACAATTTTTTATTATATCCAAGTGTGAAGGTCACGGAGACGAGGAAGAAAAATGAATGAATGGCAATGTCTAAAAATAGTTGGATGGGATTCAAAATAGGGTTACGGGGATACTTAGGAAAGGTGATTGTCCGATGGTCAAATTTTATGTATCATAATTTTTGATTGCAATACATGTAAAACAGAAGAGAGTATGATGGGGAAGTTTAGCGACTGCTTTGTATACTTGAGAAATTATGGGAAAGTGGCTAAATATGGAATAGGGAAAAGGCGGGTTGAACTCATTTTCAGAATCAAGGATTGAAGATTTAGTGGATAGAACAACCCGACGACACGTAGATGGAATTCCATGATTGAAATAAACACTCAGAGGGGATAATACAACCATGCATAAATTTTGGTTTTATGCGTATTAATGGGAGATATCCTCAAATCCTGGTTTAGCATTAACGCTTGCTAAGTGCATAATTAGAAATAACAATGTATATATAATTGCCAATTTGTAATTGCAAAGGGTTCGGGCATATTAAATAGTTATTAGGAGTTGGATATTTCTTGAACTCGCCAACCCGATGATCCATGAAAGAAATTCGAAGAAATGGACAAGTATGGAAAGCGGACAAATGGGGTTCAAAATGGGGTGACAATAGTTCCACAGGAGACATTCGTACCTGACAGTCAAATTTTATGTGTCAGAAGTTTCCAATCAAAACTGTATACCACTGATGAGGGCATGATAGGTAGACTGTTATACGAAAGATAGTGTGATTTGAGTCTGGTTGTAAATTTGTATATTGCCGAAGTCAAGGTATTGTTTGCAAGTCACGGAAAAATAGAAGTGCAATCTAGAGCCCGCCTACCCGAGAATCAGCGATCAGAGAAGTGACTGGACATGGAATAGGGAAGCAAGTGGTTGGAGTCGTGATATAAAAGCACAAGTGCAAATGTGAACCCACAAGTCTTCCAACCCGCACAAGTAGACATTTTCAAAAAAATGACTAAGTGATGAGAAAGATAAACTACATGGAAAAGAGAAATGGGAACTTTGTTAAGTATAGAAGACGGATGTGGACATTTTCTGCATGTTTCTGGAGAATTTATATACTGATTGCATATACTTGGAAAGAAGTGCGAAGGAGGTGGGCACACAAAACAACGATTAGGAAATGGAAATTGTCTGAACATGCCAACCTGATGATGCGTGGAAGAGATTTCAAGAAATGGTCATGGAAAGTGGATGGGCGGGCTTCAAAATAGTCTGACAAGGGTTCCCGAGGAGACATGAGGCCCTAACGGTCAAATTGTATTGATCGAAACTTTTGAGTGCATACTGTATAAGACAGAAAAGGGGCTAATGCAGGCATCCGGAAGGAAATTTGTATATCGCAAAATCTAGGGGGATGTTTGCAGGTCAAGGAACACTGTAAATGCACTCCACCTGTTCGGGAATCTGCAATTGTAGGCCTCAAAAATTTCGTGTGAAAATTGTGTATCACAGAACATGGTACGATATGGGAATTCATAAGTAAATTTGTATATCGCAGAGGTCTGGGTGATGTTTGCAGGCAACAAAACAATGGAAGTGCAATATAGAGGTCGCCTTCTTGGGAATCCGTGATCTGAGAAGTTCCTATGCATTGAATGGTTGGTGGTTTCTCTAAGTCACGATATAAAAGTATGAGATCAAATGTAAACCCGTTAGTCGACCAACACGCACATTGAGACATTTTCGGAAAAACAACTAAGTAACAAGAAAGAGAGTAGAGGGAAAAAAGAAATGTGGATTTGGTCAAGTATAGAAGAGGGAAAATTGATTACCATGCATAGAAAATTGATTACCATGCTTTTTTTTCCAGGAAATACTTGCAGCCTTCTCCTCTGTGGATCAATGTCCAGTGCCCGGATCTCAATATTTTGTAGAATACCTGAGCCGACAAATAAATAGGAAAGTGGGTCTGCAGTGGAGTAAATCCTTGGCTTGAAGAAGATAAACAAAAACCATGTGGTAAAATTCATAATTCTCACAAGCTTCCTATGAAGAAGAAGATGAAAAACATTGCAGGGAAAACAAAATAGCCCGAAACTGAAAGTTAGGATACACCAAGAAACCAACTCCTCACATTTGAAAACTTCAGGGACAAAAGTTGCACGTACAATTCCAGAGGCCCAAATTAGTCCATTCTGGGTGGAAGGAGATGACTAGGAGGAATATTCCTTGCACCAAGGGGAGTTATGGTCCTCATTCCCTAAGATGTTAATTGCATATCCAAAGAACAGGGAAGTGGTCCTGCAATTGAATAGTTTTTTGGCTTGAAATATATATATGGGAGAATGAACAGATCATTTCCTTACAGTGAAAAACTTCCACCTAGAACAGACTAATCTGGACCTATGGAATTCCTACTTTCAGGCTGCAAAGTGGTTATTGCATTCAACATTGATTTCTTTTCTATAACCCATTCTTTTGATGTTGTCAGGACTGCCATTGTCGAGCTGAGAAGTGCCGCCCATTATAGTTATTTTCAATTTGGGCATAGTAGTGGGACCAATCTCTGTATTGCCATTATCCATAGCCATATCATTGTCCATCAGATCATCTTCTTCCGGCTCGAAATCCATCGCATCAACATCTGCGCTAGGTATAAATTCAAGTCAGAAAGTTGTCTGAGCAGGGAGGATTGCATTGGAATTGTTTGTCTTGAAATATATCTCTCGATGCACCAAGGGACCATATTCTTTTTTGCTCCTCGGCAGAGGGAGATGAGTAATAAGAATATGCCCTGGAATACTCGTAACTCTAGCCATAATGTCCGAAGGTGTATACTGTATCTGGACAGAACTGTTGTGGAACTACTGCCATAAGTTAACGACAATTTCCATTTGTTCTAGATGATGTTTGAAATGGAAATTGAGGAGGGATAATATAACCGTCCGCAAATCTTGGTTTAATGTGTATCAATGGAATATCTCCTCGATCCTTTCGTTGATCAATGAAAATATCTAGGGTTCGTGTGTATTGAGTTGTTACCATTAAAGATTACTGATTGCATATTTATAAAGAAGTGCAAAGGTGGTGGTGATGACGAAGAACGATTAAGAGTTAGAGATTTCGTAAAGGCGCCAAACAGAACATGCATGAAAGATTGCATCATGTTTGAAATGGGTACTTGGAAAGGATAACATTCTTCTCTGCAAATCTTGGGTTAATTCGTATTAATGACGAATCTTTTCCAGCCTTCTAGACATTAATGACAATCTTAATGGTTCTTGCATGATGAACTACTAGCATTAAATATTTAATTACATATCTAGAAAGTATGATGGTAGTGGGGATGGTGAAGAGCGAGCAAGAATTGCACATTTTGTCATCCCGCCAATCCACAAAAAAGATTTCAAGAAATGCCTAAGTATGGAAAGTGGTCGGGTGGGTTTCAAAAAAAGGGCCACAAGATATACCTAGGAGACGCGAGGGACCGATGGTCAAATTTCACATCAAAGTGACAGATTTTGGCCATCAATTTGTATATCATGGAATTTCGAATGCTCTTTGTACGTAGCGGAACAGTGGAAGTGCAATGTTGAGCAAGCCTGGCCAGGAACCGACGATGGTAATAGTCTCCAAGTATGAAATGGGCAAGCAGTTGGTCAGACTCATGATATAAAATCATTAGACATAGTTGTAACAAGAAATATTGACGGGCTTGAAAACAGGCCCACAAGCTTTACCTAGGAGACCTGAGGGGTCGATGGTCAAATTGTATCTACCCCAACTGTTGTGAGGGTCAATTTTTATATTTTGGAACTTCGAGTGTTGTATGTAAAAGCATGAGAAATTCGAAAAAACGACACATTCGGAAAAAGGACCAAGTAAATAGAAATTGAAAGAAAAAGAGATAAAGGGGAATTTGTTTGCTAATTTGTAGATCGCAGAAGTTCGGGTGTTGTCTGTAGGCGATGGAAAAATGGAAGAACAATGTTGAACCCGTCTATCCGGGAACCCGTGATTCAAAAATTTTGTTCAATATGAAACGAGGAAGTGGTCGGTCAGGCTGGTGATATAAAAGTAACAGGGGAAATCTGAAGACGTGAACCGCCAACTCCCGCAGCTAGACATTTTCTGAAAAATGAGTAAGTAACCAGAAAGGGATAGGAGAGGGAAAAAAGAAAGGGGATGGAAATTTTCGTAAGTGGGAATTGGTATAAGAAAGGCCCATTGATGGGAATTGGTATAAGAAAGTGAGGCATGGTTATAGTTTCTAGGATCCACAAGATATACCCAGGAGACGTGAGGGGTCGATGGTCAAATTGCACATCACAAGGACAGATTGCAACCATAAATTTGTATATCATGGAATTTTGGATGCTCTTTGCACGTAGTAGAACAGTCAAAGCACAATGTTGAGCAAGCCTGGCCAGACATCGATGATGGTAATAGTGGTCAAGTATGCAACAGACAAGAAGATGGTCGAAATTGTGATATAAAAATATTAGACATAGTCGGAACATGAAATATTGGTGGGCTTGAAAACATGCCCACAAGCTTTACTCAGGAGATGTGAGGGGACGATGGTCAAATTGCATCTACCACAACTGTTGAGTGAAAACTGCGTAACACACAACAGGAGACAATGACATGTTTTGAGGGTCAATTTGTATATTGCGGAACTTTGGGTGTTGTATATAAAAACAGGAGATATTTGGAAAAGGGACATTCAGAAAAAAGACCAAGTAGACATAAAATGAAAGAAAAAGAAATAAAGGGGAATTTGTTAGATAATTTGTAGATCGCGGATGTCTAGGTGCTATTTGTAGGTGACGAAATAATGGAAACACAATGTTCAACCTGTCTATTTGGGAACCTACGATTCAAAAAGTTTGTTCAATATGTAACAGGGAAGTGGTCGGTCGGGCTGGTGATATAAAAGTAACAGGGGAAATCTAAAGACATGAATCCGCCAACTCTCACAGCTAGATATTTTTCGAAAAATGAGTAAGTAACTAGAAAGGGAAAGCAAAGGGAAAAAAGAAAGGGTATGTCAATTTTCAGAAGAGGGAATTGGTATAAGAAAGACCCATTGGTGGAAATTGGGATAAGAAAGTGAGGCATGGTTATAGTTTCCAAGATCTGTTTGTATAAGAGAAGCGTCGAAAAGCTACAAGAAAATCAATTTTGGGATGTTTAAGTAAATTTATTGTACTGTTAGCTTAACCGCAAGTAGAACAACTATGGATTTGAATTTTGATGTCCTCTCATTGATATGAGAGTTCCATTGGACTTCACACAGTGTATATTATTTTATTTCAAATTATTCCAAGAGATGATTTTTTCTAAGTTCGTCGATCAAGGAAAAGTGTTAAAAACGAGATAAAGGGGAATTTGTTTGCAAATTTGTAGATCACGGAAGTCAAGGTGCTATTTGCAGGCGGTGGAACAATGCAAACACAATGTTGAACCCACCTATATGAGAAGCTGCGATCAAAAAAGTTTGTTCAATATGAAATGGGGAAACGGCTGGTCGGGCTGGTGATATAAAAGTAAGTGGAAATCTGAAGACGTGAATCCACCAACTCCCACACCTAGAAATGCAATGCAGAGGGAAAAAAGAAAAGGGGATGGAAATTTTTGAAAGTGGGAATTGGTGTAAGAAAGTGCATTGATGGTCTTAAAAGTAACTATGAAGTGCAATAAACATGTGAACAAGTTCTTCAATTAAGGAATATATACAACGAGCCATTCTTATAGTTTCCAAGATCTGTATGTATAAGAGAAGCGTCCAAAATCTATAAGAAAATCAATTTTGGGATGTATAAGTAAAGTTATTGTACTACCAGCTTGATCGCAAGTATAACAACGACGAATTTGAATTTTAATGTCATCTCGTTGATATGATACTTTCATTGGACTTTGCAAAGTATATATTCTTTTATTTCAAATTATTCCATGAGATTAATTTTGTTGACTTCATCAACCAAGGAAAAGTGCTAAAAACAAGACAAATGGGAATTTGTTTTCTAATTTGTAGATCGCGGAAGTCTGAGTGCTATTTGCAAGTGGCAGAACAATGGAAATGCAATGTTGAACCCGCCTATCCGACAACCCGTGATCCAAAATTTTTGTTCAATATGAAACTGGGAAGTGGTCGATTGGATTGGTGATATAAAGGAAAGTGGAAATATGAACACATGAATCCGCCAACTTCCGCACCCATACAATTTCCCAAAAACGAGTAAGTAACCAGAAATGGAAAGCAGGGGGTGAAAAAGAAAGGGGATGTCAATTTTCAGAAGTTGAAATTGGTGTAACAAAGTGCCATTGATGGTCTTAACAATAACTATGAAGTTCATTAAACATGTGAACAGGTTCTTCAATGATGGAATAGATACAGTGAGCGATGCTTATAGTTTCCAGGATCTACTTGTATAAATAAGAGAAGCGTCAAAAAGCCACAAGGAAAGTCAATTTTGGGATGTCTAAGTAAAGTTATTGTACTGTTCATCGCAAGTATAACAACAACGCATTTGAATTTTAATGTCCTCTCGTTGATATGATAATTCCATTGGACTTCGCATAGTATATATTCTTTTGTTTCAAATTATTCCAGGAGATTAATTTTGTTAAGTTCATCGATCAAACAAAAGTGATAAAACGAGCCACATACCACATTTGCGTCACAAAACTTATATCAAAGGGCAACGCATGTCCTCTATATTCTTTAAGATCATAGAAAAACTGCAAAGATCCTGAATGTATTATTAATTTTCCAGAGAGAAGCATACAACCAAGAACCAAGTAAACACCAATTGCATTGATATATTGATATATTGAACAAGAAATGGAATTCCATTATATATCAAACAATTCAATATATAAAAAAAACACATCGTCGCATTGGTTTTTGTTTGCTGACAAAGATTGATAAGATTTTTTTTTTTCATCTGATATAAAATATCTCATTGTCCTCATTCAAGGTTAATTTGCTATGTATCCAAAAGTCACGCAACATGTAGACACTCTTTGCCTTTTTCTGTAGGTATGCTTCATATGGAAATTATGCTAACTCAGAAATCACATCTTGTAACAAAGGCTATCGAATTGTACAATGCATGGTTGTGTTGCCACTGGTTTAGATAGCAGCATTAAGGCAATGTCTATATATGTATGGACATTTTTTACTACATCGTAGACAATCAATCATATCATCACTTATGAAGGCAGAAGTAGAAGCAGGGGAGTTTCATTTTGCACACACAGGCTCAAAGGGGGTCGAGTATGCATTTGCTGTAACCAAAACATCTTCAACCTGGAAACGTGAGCATAATAGTTAATATATTTAACAATATAATTTACAACTGCACCCCCCAAAAAAATTAGAAATAAAAAAAAATGCAAAATTTGGTCAAGGCTATTTGTATGAGCAAAAGGAGGATGAAACTGTAGAATTATATGCACAATAGTTGTAGAGATATTTAGCTTCTTGAGATCTTATACTGTGTCCGCTCACAACTCCGTTACAAATGTTGATTGAGTAGTGCGAGATCCTTTCTTTACCATATGTTTTCTTTGTTCTATTTTTGAAGAGAATAAGTGGAAATTTCCCTTTATGCAATTTTTGTTCAACTGACCAAAACAAATTTGAATAGGTATAAAAAAATTGTAGCTACAACATAGAACAATGCAATATTTGTGTAACTTAACCGAGATACATGGACATGCGAAAGAAAATGACAAAAACTGGATATGGAGAACAATACCATTGCCTTGTCATTGTCTGACTCTCCATATTTTATATAGAGAATGTGTTGTGAGCCAAGTTTTCTCGCAAGTGTCACAGTGGTGCTAATGGTTCTGATTGGGTAAATGTCGTTGCTCTATGCAAGTTGGTTGATAGTTCTGTCTGGGAGGAAACAATATTTTGAACAAATAGCGGGGATTTTTTCCACGATACTTGTTTCGTTGAGCGATATAATCCGATCACAATCACCACGGTCATATACTATTTTGGGAAATATATTAAAATTTGTAATGGATATCCCATTACTTGGCAATATCTTTTCTGCATGTTTGTGTACAAGTTGTGTAGGAATAGTTAGTGTAACTGTCATGAGGGCCTCCTTGCCTATCATCTCAGCATGCATAATGGATCTAGTTTTGTTTTCCTTGTCCAAGTAGGTGCTATAGACGACCATTATGTCCCCGATGAACACTTGTCTAGTTCGACGATTGTTCAAACCCTCTATTGATAGTATTTTGGGTTTTACAAATTTAGACCTGGTGACAATTTTTGAACATGAAAAGTATGTGAATTGTAATGTGATTTTTTATTTATTTTTTTCTTTTTTTTCCTAACATGAATGTACAAGTAGACACACAACTTGGATGAACTATGGAGCTAGGGTTTTGCAACCAAACCTCTTAGTTTGCGAAGCCTGTGCTGTGTTCGGTGTCTCACTTGCACTTGTTGATACTTCTTGTGAACTACAAAGTATGTGTTGCAGATGCAATCATCATATTCGCCATGCCATAGATGAACAAATAGTTGTGGATATTTGTTTGGTTGATCTAAAATTGAGGAAGAGTTGTATTCTTGAAATTATTTGCAAGTAAAATGTATGTGTTAAAATGAAAATGGATCAACTTTGCAACGCAACTTTAATAGGATTTACTCTTTCAAGATGCATATAAACAACAGCAATAACAATGAACAAAAAACACATGACACAAAAAATGATAAAGGAGTTCACCCCTCTCTTGGGCTACATCTCTTGGTCCAGCTTTCAATGGATCATTTGTATTATTTTCTCAAAGTGCTAAAAAATGTTCTTTACAATGCTCAAAATGACAAATAGACTGCTCCAATGGCTTCAGAATGTCCAAAAACCCCTAGTTGGGCTTTTTCTACACCTCGTTTGGCCAAAAATTGAAGAAGATAGGCTTCCTGGAAGTCCCCCTTCAAACTTGTTGTCTCTGCATCCACCTAACACACCCTTGTTGGCTCAACCTAGCCCACACACATATTTAAGAATTACAAATTAGCACCGGATGCAACCACATGAACTGTGCAAACTGTAGGATGATTACGGGTGCACCTAGCCCCTAACCGCCAAGGGCAAGGTCATATGACCCATATGACCGCACACAAGTGAAAACATAGGTCCCCATTTCCACAAGCCAATGGCTAAACAACAAGTGACAGGTCATTTGTATAACCATTGAACCGAATTCAAACCAAATCATAAACCAAATCGTGTGCTCATAGGTCATAACATGTGGTCATATTACAACATTGTATGCGTCCGGGGGCTGGGGCTAAGCCCCATCTTGGGCCCCCGCGCCAATACATAAACATATCAAACTTAAAACTATTCAAAACTATACCTATATCAAGGCATATGGTGGGGTGCGTTGGCAACACATACTATGCAAACAATTTACATTAAGGTGGAGGTGACGGGGTCGAACGCGATGGACTCCAATAAAGTTTTATATAACAACCAATAACAAGGTGCCACGTGGCAACCCATGACTGGGCCACATGGCACCGTACGACCAACCAAATACTGCCTCGTGTCGCAATGTCATTCACCCACAACTGCCAATTGTTTACCACTCAACTCTTCCACGTGTTGTATGGACTGCCATGTCAGCAGCCGTACAGACTGTACGGACTGCCATGTCAGCATCCCTTTTTTTTTGCCTGTTTGTCATTTTTAACATAACGCGATATCTCTCGCTCCCCACGTCCATTTGAACTCAAACAAGTTGCGTTGGGTTGGTAACAACGAGGTCTACACTCTCGTTCGATTTGAAGCAATTCTGAGCACTTTGAAGTTTTGAGCAAAATTGATCCCCTGGATCACACCTCCCCATTGGAAAGCTTTTGGACCTCCAAAAGACTATTTCCAGTCTATTTGAAGATGAGGGTATAGTTGCCTCAACTTTCCAACCTCAATCCACTTGGCTTTGCTTGGATTTGTACCTTTAAGACCAACTCGAAGATACTCCACATTTCCTCATTTTGAAGTTAGCATTCTCCTGTCAAGGATTGTGTCTTCATGCAGTTCTGTAAGATATTCTGGGGAAAAATAATCTATAGAAGGAATCTGAACATGCTCTCCTTGATCATCAATCAAAGGAGGCTCATATAATTTCAAATTATCAACATTAACAACTGCATACATTTGCATATAAGGAGACAAATCTAAATGAAAGGCATTGTTACCAATTTTTTCAATAATCTTTAAAGGACCATATCGAATTGGTTTTAATTTTTTACCTTCTCCTTTAAGGCTCTCCTTACTGATGTAAATCCAAACTTCATCTCCAACTTGGAAACTGTGATCAACACGATGCTTGTCATGTCTCATCTTGTACTTGGTTTGACTCCTTTCCAACTGCTCTTACACTATTTGATGTATCAACTGAATTTGTTCAATGAACTTTTCTACCCTATCAATGTATATTGGACTTCAATAGCAATATCCTTCCCAAAGATAAAATATAAAGGATATTTGGGCAAATAGACAAAACATGCTTCAAATGGCGACGTTTGAGTTGAAGAGTGCTTAGCTCGATTGTGAGCATGCTGAATGTAGTGTAAATTCTCATCCCAAAGTTTAGGATGCTTGCTACAATAAGCACGAAGAAGATGCACCACTGTTCGATTTACCACTTCTGTCTGACCATCTGTTTGCGGATGAAAAGCTGTGCTCTTTTTCAATTTGGTGTCCATGAGTGCCCATAAACTCGACCAAAAACTTCCAACAAATCGAGAATCCCGATCAGAAATAATGGATTTAGGCAATCCAAAATGCACCCAAACATTTTGAAAGAACATTTGTGCCGTTTTTTCAGTGGTAACCTGCTTCGTACAAGGCATCAAAATACACATTTTTCTAAATCGATCAACCACAACATATAGATAATCATGATTTCGTCTAGACATAGGTAGACCTCCTACAAAGTCCATAGAAATACTTTCCCAAGGACGAGAAGGAACCGGAAGTGGAGTA
>SNQJ01S0028948.1:138568-160795 GCA_010110895.2 Picea sitchensis
CTTTCAACTTTATCACCAACACCCATTTTCAATTTGTAGACCCACTTGCAACCAACAACCTTCCTATCCTTTGGAATTTCTACTAGGTCCCATGTTTTATTCCTCTCTAAGAAATCCATTTCTTCTTTCATATCCTTCCTTCCATTGAGCACTTTCAGATACCTTAATTTCATCCTGATAAAAGCTAGGTTCTCCATCAATAGAAACCAAAGCCACAAATGAAACATAATCATCATACCTTGTAGGAATATCCTCAGTTTCCTAGATATTTTTTTCATATTCGTCTTCCTCTCCCAGAACTTATTCATGCTCCTTCCTTTCTGAAGATGGTTGAGTCTTCAACTGAATTTGATGAACTTTCTGTACTTGTTCTTGTCTCACTTCAACATATACTGGTCCTGATTTTAAGAGTGAGGATTCCTCAAATACTACATCTCTTCTTATGATGAGTTTGTGGGTAGTAGGATCCCACAATATGTACCCCTTAACTCCATCCCCATAACCAACAAAGTCGTATCTCTTTGATCTAGGATCTCACTTAGAACAATGATCTTTAGAAATAAGACCATAAGCATCACAACCAAATATTGTTAGATTTGAATAATCACATTAATGACATGTCCATACCTCTTCAGGAATCTTACAGTTTATTGTAGTTGATGTTGATCGATTTATCAAATAACATGCTATAAGAACTGTTTCTTCTCACAATTCATGTTGCAATTTGGCACTACTGATCATGCTTCTTAATCTCTCCAGAAGAGTCCTATTCATGCATTCAACAACACCATTTTTCTAAGGAGTATACATTATAGTCTTATGTTTTTCAATCCTAGCTTCCTTTCTATAGTTTTCAAATTCCACAGATGTGAACTCACCTCCATTATTTGTTCTTTCTTACAGAACCATCATGCATTTTGATTTGGACATTACCAACCCCAACATTTTTACAGGAAAAATATTTTTTCATAAAAAAACACCATCATTAATAGATTTGTAAGTTGAAATCAATTTCTATAAAGACACATGTGGTTGGATGCACCAGAATCTAAAAACCAATGTTGATGTTGATGTGAAACATCACACGTAGACAATACCTAATCAACCATACTTGAACCTGAGCTTGTTTCAGCTAAATTAACTTCCTTTGCTTCTTTTGTGGAGTCCTCTTTGGATGCATTCTGGTTTTTCCAATAATCCTTCTTCAGATGCCCGAATTTTCCATAGAACCAACATTTATGCTTACTCTCCTTTCCCTTTGACTTATGCCTTGATGTACCCCTCTAATTTTTCCCTCTTTCTGTAGATTGATCTTTGACCACCGTATGTAAGATCAACAATATAATAGACAACCCAAAAATGACTCATATATGATCTTTATTCATAATAATAAGAACCTGGTTAAAAATGATGCAGATATGGAATGATCAACAGATGGATCCAATACACATATTAAGAGTTGATACAAAATGCTCCAAGAAGAGACTACAAGCCTCCAAATTTTGAATATACCATGAAGACCAATACAGGATAGGTATGGTCTGTATGAAGTGCTAAACCCCAAGCTGGATGATGCCACGCTCTGCTGGAACACTGAAGGCCCTCAACAATTCGACCCTGCTACCAAAGACTACCAAACCCTCCGATGAATATGCCAAATTGTAGATCGGCCTAATACAAGACCCCGGGTAAACTCTCAGGTGGATCGCTGAAGAGATGAACCACTAAATGAATAACCCTCTCTTGGACTTGCGCCCCACTCGATGGCTGAAACCCTAGATGATTCGACCTCCCTCCTAGAGGCCTCGAAATGGTCCACAAAACCATTGGAATGATAGATCCAGGACCGGTTACCTGACTGGTGAAGTCCCCAGTGAAATGGTAAAGTTTTGATCTATCAAATGACTGAAATCACTTTCTGAAGTGTGCTCCTCTTCTCCAATTCATCCAATGCATATAGTGAATCAAATGGCACCTAAAAATCCTCTGGAATGAACTAGATCTAATGTCCATGATCCTGTAATAAAAAAACAGGTGCTAGAATCTCCAGAAGTCCTGCCAATATCATGGGATGAACTTCCATCAATGAATGGTGCTCCCCCCGTTGCTGGAAACCCCCAATGGTGCGCCCTCTCTCTTCATGTGCCTGTGGCCGGTGTAGAACCCTCCTACAACTGAGTAGATCCGAACTAGAATGGTGTGGGAGGGTATTACATCCCTCATATCAAGCTTGGGACAATATAGGTGGAATATTTCACCACTGAATCATCCTCTAGGGTTTGTTAAGTCAAAACCCTAAAAAACCCCCAAGGTATGGGCTTACTATCTAGAAGTGAGGTATCAAAAGATAATCATACATGAATGAGAGAATAGAGGCCCTTGCCTCTCTTTTATATTTCATGCTCACCTTGTCCCTCCAAAGTGACTTTTACTTTATTAATTATTAATTAATTAATTAAATCATTTTAGTTAATTAATTAACCTTTTTACCTTTGAAAAACACCTTATCTCTCCTTGTGGCTTCCCTGGCCACTAAAATTCACTTCTCATCATCCTATCCTGTAGTGTTGTTTCTCCCGACTCCAATGAGTTAGTAAACTGATAGGTTCCTCCAAGTATTGTGCCCAAAATGACCTCTTTAGTGAATTTAATTAACCTATAGCTCAAAATACTCAAAATCATGGAAATCGTCAAAAGGCAATGGAACCAAATCCAATCTATGTGGAATGGATCATAATGATGAAATAGGATGAACGATGCAAGATGGACCCCAAAATATCCCTCAATAGCTCGTGTACTCTCTATAATCTCCATCTGGTTACTCTGGTCATCATAACACCCTGTAATACTCTGATCTCCCAAAGTGGGGACATTATAGTCCTCCCTGCTAGAATATTGCTTGTCCTCAAGAAATAACTGAACCCATCCAAATACAATACAGGGGTCCCATGTCCTCCTGTGGGACACAGAGTAGGTTCCCTCTAGAGATGAACTATCATATACTCCACCCCCTGGGTCGCATAACAGGAAGTGAACTGCAATACTCTGTGAAGCATAGTCCTAAAATATATCAACTCTATGAATATCCTGCACATGACACACAGAATCATCCTAGTATGAGTCCATCCTCCAAGTCCCTACTGATATCAACACGGTCTGAATCAACTGCACATGTTGATACCAAAGTGAGTTATTGCAAGACCTCTGTGAGACACCCCCAAGTGATGTACTCTCCTCAACACTGAAGCCCAATGGAAAGTCAAAACAACATTCCCCTGCAAAGATCCACTCGCCCCTATCAGTCAATGAAATGATTAACCCTGCAGTCCCTGGGTCCCATGCTAGTCTCTGTTGAATATCACCATGTTGGCATTGCACTCCACTGACCATGCCTGATGACTCCCTGTATATATATTAGATCCTCCACCACTCGATACTCAAGCTCAATTACCGGTGGCAATTAAACCTGTTGTCCAGAAACTGCATCTGTAAAAATATCTCTGTGGAAGTAGTACCTGTCCAACCATCTCCATGCCCGATCATGATGATAAAGAGGGAGATATTTTCTCACTCCATAGGACAAAGTCCTGTAGGCCCACTCCAAACCAACTGAAGGTGGAGTATGTGACTCTGTGGAGTGACCTGGGTCATCATGCAGTGAAACATCCTTCTAACAAAATGAACTCTTCGATCTCATTCCAAACTTGGAAGTTTATCACATCCAATCTCCACTAACTTCTCCTGTGTCAGATTGATCATTGTCATATGCCGTTTGTGCTCATCTTCTATCACCTGGTTTATGATGCTCACCCTCACACACAAAACCTCAATTGTTTTCCTAACACGGTCCACCTCTGTCCTGTTGTATTTCGTGAATGAAATCATTTCAGGTGGTCTCGACCTAACCACTCCCCATACCCTTTGCATCTGTATATCTCTCCTTGTGTTGTTTTCCATGATAAAAGTGTCAGGAAAGGCTAACAGTAACCTCTGTAGTTGACTTTAGGACTAAAAAATACCACCTCCTTTGGTCAATCCCAAGAATTCGACCACGAGCTCATTTACCGGTACCCATGATAAATTCTCGTCTGTAGTCATCACAGAACCCCAATCATCAGGTACAACTGGAAGTAATTCCTCCAACTATTGGTCAACCACTCTCCATCACTCATCTCTAATGCAACTGTCGATATGGGGAAGGTGACCTCTCAGAACTATGTGTTTCTCTAAAGAAGTGGCATTTTCATGCTTCCCTAAGTGTGTCTCCTCCATGCAAGGCGCTACACCCCTCTGAATCCCACCGTACATCTCAGTATGTCTTTGTGATCTATCACTCACCACTGTATGCTATGACATACTCATGTCATCTTTTGTATACTCATGCTGCATCGTAGAGCCTATGTGTACTACTAGATCAACCTCTACATGAAGGTCAACCACTATTGGAACACAAATGAAAGTGTCCAAAAAAATGTCACTGGCTCTAGAGTCCCTATCCATATGTGAGTGGTCGACTGTCTCAAAGATCCTCATAGAGGGTAGCTCCTGTGCCTCCTGATCATAGCTCCCCATACTCATCAGTGATCCTGGGTACTCGTCATTCTCCTCCATCAACTGGTGCTCCTTTGCTAGACCACCAACATCCTCTAACCATGTGACCGAAGGACATATCTGACCCTCCACTAATATAGATGTAATGGATCTCTGGAAAATCTCCTCAAGAGGATCCTTCGATCAAGACTCTAACTCTCGAAGGGCTATCTGTATGCCTCTCAAGAATCCTCAGGTGCTCTCCAACTCATGGGTGAGTTTGTCCATATGCAACTCGTTCTCCCTCAGAGCCCCATGATACATCGTGCCAATCTCTAGTATGTAGTCCTTGTATGTCAAGAACTTCTAGTAGTCATTCCTCATCATAGACACTCTCTCCCTAAGAGTATGAAGGTCATCCATGGAAAATCCCTCATCAACACTACCATGTGCCACTGATTCCCTCCAAAAATAATTTGCCACCAATGAATGTGTGTCATCAATGCTCCTAGTGGCTGCCCTGATCATATCCTCAATGAATCTCAAGTGTCCTGCTAAGTGGTGTGACTCCTAATCACAATCATGCTGAGGTGCCACCTCATGCCTCTCACTGCTAGTGCCAACACTGAAATCCCCAACAACACTCTTTGCAGAAGATAAAGTGTTGAATTTCCTACTTTCTATTGTGCTACTAGGTCCTCCTATATACGACTGTATATCATCATCAATTGTTAGCTCCCTCTGAATCACATTGTAACCTATATGAGCAGCTATATCCTCCTGTGCACTCACCCTGCTACTATCATCTACACCTGGATACCATATCAATGTGTCTAGATAGGTGTTATGGTCATCCTGACCAATAAGGAGTACTTCCTCATCACTGCAGGCTGGTCCTTGAATTAAGTGTCCCATCCAGCTGTGAATCTCCCCAGCCTGATCAAACAGTGGAGTATCCAAAAGAACTGACCCACTCACCTCATGTTGATATGTGTGTGTAAGGTCAACTGTTTGTATGTCATGTATCTCCTCCTAGATCTATGGTTCCATATCTCCCTGATTTGCATCTTGTAACACCCATCGAGGATGTTAAACAGCTAATCTTTCATTTTATACATACACAATAACAACTTCATTTTAGCATAATTTCATTGATTTTTATTTACACAATTCTTCTACATTTGCTCAATGATAAATCTAGATAACATGATGAAATAAGTAATATGTTAACTCTATGATTTATAAATTAAAACAAAAGTATATACAAAATATCAATAACTAAATACCACCGAAAAATACCTCCTCCTTAGCTTGTCGAAGCTCATCGGTTGTAATGTAGTCCTGGGAAACTCAATCAAGTAATGGGAGCCAAAATCTGGTGGATATGGTTAAAAACCCCAACAACCGTCTGGGCACAAATCTGGAAGAAGAAGTACGCCCCCATCACACCAGATAATCAACTTATTAGACACAATGACAGACTACAGGGCTCCAACATATGTAACACAGCTTGGCAAAATCGTACTCTGGTTCAAAATCACGCTTTCTGGGAGGTACGAAATTGAGAAAGAGCTATGTTAAACAAGATCTCAACCAGGATACATCTTTAAGGGTGAAAGACCTCTGGAAACCCGAGGAACAATGACAACAATGGTGCCATTGGAAAACCTCTAGTCAAGATCTAGGGGTCCCAAAGAATCTCAATCTGTAGAACTGGCAATTCTATTATAACCATCGAACAATACCCAATAGAGAAGGTCCGGACATCCTTAGATGGGGGTATTCCACAACTGGCACTTTCTCAATCAAGGAAGCTTACTTTCTACAGGGTAATCACCATAATCGAAACAAGGAGAACATATGGAACAAAGTATGGAACCCTGCTCTATGGCCTAAGGTTTCCACCTTCCTATGGGTTGTGGTACATAACCGAATCCTAACCTGGGACAACCTCAGAAAAAGAGGCTTTATTGGGCCCTCTTTTTGTGTCCTATTCTGCCAGCAAGAGGAAACCAAAGAACATCTTTTCAATGGATGTCACTTCAGCCAGCAGATTTGGGACCAAGGAGCGCAAATAATGCACCGATCCAATCAACACCGGAGCAGCGTCAATGACACAATTGAGAATTCAGACTCTATCACCTACAACAACCCCCTACTGAACCACATCTGAAAACTCCTACCAGGATTCATCCTCTAGCAAATCTAGAAAGAAAAAAACAAACGAATCATTCACTCCAAAGCCTCCACACCAAACACAACTTGGGAGAAGATAGTTTCACTAATCAAGGAAACTGTCAGAAGTAAATCTTGGAAAATAGAGGACCTAAACTGCAACCCAGAGGAACATTGCATTCTCGAAAGCTGGCAGCCCAATCTAATCAATCGACCAACAACAGAGAAGCCCAAGCACCAACAAAGTAGTCCAACCATCTGGACCCCCCCTCCATCAATTTCATAAAGATAAACTTTGATGGGGCTTCCAAAGGCAATACGGGACCAGCGGGCTATGGAGCAGCACTCAGAAACTCCAATGGAGAGATCCTTTGTTTCGTTGCAGGATTCCTAGGGGAAACAACAAATAATGCGGTAGAGCTAATAGGCTTATTGCGAGGTCTCCAAACAGCTATTGACAGACACCATCACACGATTATCTTAGAGGGGGACTCACAAATTGTTATTTAGTTAATCACCAAGATTCTCCATGGGGGAAATCCATTGAAAATCTCACCCAGTTGGAAACTGTCTGGGCTGCTAGAGGATTTTGGTAGCCTCCTTAGAACAAATCTCAGCATCACACCCTCCCACGTGAAAAGAGAAGCAAACAGGGTAGGAGATTGCCTGGCAAACAAAGGAGTAGAAATGGGGACTGAGCACTTCTGTTGGGAGGCCCACACCTTGGAAGACTCAGACATCTCAGATCGGTGCCAAAGCTTAGCCACCAATGATCTACAACCCTCGGATGGGGTGCCACGTCGCAGAACCGAGACACATGGGCAAACGCTGGGGCTGCGCCATTAATACAACCCATAGGTGACCATCCCTTCAACATTTAAATGGGAACGAGCCCATGTAGAATTAACCAGGAGACGAGGCCCTTCGCGCAAGTGAATAGGACAACGCACCAGAGCACTAGGAGGCCAACCTTAATGGCCAATGAAGTCACCATCATCCTCATCCTTATCAACCACCTCGACAACAATGAGAGGTATTCAAACTTCACAGAGTCGAATGCAGAGCCACCAGAGTTCTGGAGCAGGGCTATTCATCCGCTGGGAACTTCGGACATCTCCAGGTTCTTCAACATGCCCAGGGCACGAGGAAAGCCACGCAGGGGCGCAACTTGGTACTCATTTGAATCACGCAGGCAAAGGCAGAAGAAATTTGACAAGGTGTTGGCCTTGGCATCCTCGAGAAGAAACAAGAAGTCTGGGAGACCTCGAACGCCTCCCATGGCGTACATGGAGGAGATCACCCTGGACGAGGCCATGCAAAGCTATCCTGAGCACCCTCTTTTCATAGTCCTGGACAATTGGAATCCTCCCACTGATTTTGGCACTAAAGACAAGATTTCGCCTATGGGAATACTGAGTGGTTACAGAGAAACTCGCCCGGCAGAGGAATTCATCCCCTGCTATGTTGAGGAAGAGGTATCGGGCTGTGATAAACCAAAGAACGACCCACCCACTGGTGCATCTCCGGAGGAAGCGACTCAGCCGAACAAGCAGCATGAACATCAAGCCAGTGAAGCAAATGAAGGCGAAGGAGCACAGGGGCCATTTCCCTTGGCCTCTGTTCAAGGAAATTGGCAGGACCAACTTCCTTTCACTAACTCGGGGTACCTAGCACTAATCTTTCAAATGTGGAGCATGCTGGACGATCAGATCTTCCGTATCGTTCAAATCGACCATCGACTCGACATGCTGTATGCAACACACTCTAGGACTCTCCTGAAAAGAAAGTGCCCTACGTGTGTGCAAGCTTATGCGTTTCCTGCAGGATGGCCAAGGCATGGGGAAGAGGACGAGTCGTCTGGTTAAAAGGTCTTGTTATGTTCATAGTTAGCAATCTCTTCTTTTTTCAGAACAAGGTTTTAGCCCAGTTAGATCATAGTCATGTTGTAAGTAGGTTGTTAGAATATAGACTGAACCTAATGGCTATGTGTCCTGGTCTCCTTCGGGCAGGACAACACTCTGATAATTTTCTTTGTTTGAACACAAGTGACATAGAATGTCCAGTTGTCTCGGTTTCATGTTCAGGCAGGACAGTTGGCATCATAAATAGACTCTGTAACTCTGCAACTCTAATATAAACAGGATCCTCTCGTTTTTTAATTAAAAAAAAAATAGTATGAAGGTCGAACCAAAAAATTAAAGGTTTTTTGTCTTATTCATAAGACATGGTTGTGACCTTTTTAAACGTGACCTTTTTTATTATAATAAAAGGTAAAAGGGTGGAAGAGTTTGCCTTTTTTTTAATAGAAGGTGTTTTTTAAATCAAGGTTTTTGTAATAATTTTTTTTTTAAACATTTTAATTGAATTTTATATTTTTGGGGTTTAACCTTAAATATAATAAAAATCCTCGACTATAAAAAGCCTTAGTTTTATAAGTAGTGGTTTTGGAGTTTTTGCTAATGGTGAAAGTGCAAAGTTCTAAGTTTGAGATGGAGAAATTTAACGACAAGAATAGCTTTGCGCTATGGAAGCTCAAGATGCAGGATCTACTTGTGCAACAAGGATTGCAAAAGGCATTGGTTTGAAAGACAAAGAAACCAACATGAATGATAGATGAGTATTGGGAATATATTGATGCAAGAGCCCTCAGTACCATTTGTTTTTCTACAGAAGATTAAGTGTTGTTTAACATCGCTAAAGAGGAGACAAGAACAGGTTTGCATAACATACTGAAGAGTCTATATATGTCAAAGTCCCTGATGAATATAATATTCTTGAAGAGGCAGTTGTATAACTTGCTGATAAAAGAAGGTATCCAAATTGTTGATCACGTGAATGTTTTCAATACTCTGATTTGTCAATTATCTAGTATGGACATAACGTACGAAGATGAAGAGAAGATGGTTATGCTACCGTGTCATTTTCGTGAGTGTTGGGATTATATGGTCACAGCTATGTGGCTTATCTTAAAACATCTGCAATTGGCTATGAAACTGTTGTGGGAGATTTGTTGTCTGAGGAGATGATGAAAAGATCCAGTAAAGAAACCTAAAAAATAGAAGCAATGGTGGTTAGAGGTTGATCTACAAAAAAAAAAGAAAAATTAGAGGGGTACATCAAGGTCTAATTCAAAAGGAAAGAAGAGTAAGCAGAAATGTTGGTTCTGTGGAAAATCAGGGCATGTTAAGAAGGATTGTTGCAAAAGATTAAATGCTTCCAAAGATGAGTCCAAAAAGAAGTAAAGGAAACTAATTTAGTGGAAACAAGTTCAGGTGTTAATTCAAGTATAGTTGATGAGGTATTTTCTACTTGTGATGTTTCACATCAATATCAACATTGGTTGTTAGATTATGGTGTGTGTAGCCACATGTGTCTTCATAGAAATTGGTTCTCGACTTACAAATCTATGGATGATGATGTTGTTTTTATGGGAAAATATTTTTCTTATAAAATTATTGGAGTTGGTAGTGTTCGGATTAAAATGCATGATGGTTCAGTAAGAACATTAAAGTATGTAAGGCATGTACCCAAACTTATAAATAACTTGATATCTTTTGGAGTTCCATATTCTGCTAGTTACAAGTGTACAAATCAAGGTGGCGTAATGAAGGTTCCCAATGACTTATTAGTAGTCATGAATGCAAAGAGGATCTGGAACCTTTATCAATTTGAAGGAAGGACATAAGAAAATCAAGAAATGGTAGAATTTGAAGATGCACATGACTCTGTTTGTTTATGGCATCATCGTTTGGGTCATATGAGTGAGAAAAGTNAGTAAAGGAAACTAATTTAGTGGAAACAAGTTCAGGTGTTAATTCAAGTATAGTTGATGAGGTATTTTCTACTTGTGATGTTTCACATCAATATCAACATTGGTTGTTAGATTATGGTGTGTGTAGCCACATGTGTCTTCATAGAAATTGGTTCTCGACTTACAAATCTATGGATGATGATGTTGTTTTTATGGGAAAATATTTTTCTTATAAAATTATTGGAGTTGGTAGTGTTCGGATTAAAATGCATGATGGTTCAGTAAGAACATTAAAGTATGTAAGGCATGTACCCAAACTTATAAATAACTTGATATCTTTTGGAGTTCCATATTCTGCTAGTTACAAGTGTACAAATCAAGGTGGCGTAATGAAGGTTCCCAATGACTTATTAGTAGTCATGAATGCAAAGAGGATCTGGAACCTTTATCAATTTGAAGGAAGGACATAAGAAAATCAAGAAATGGTAGAATTTGAAGATGCACATGACTCTGTTTGTTTATGGCATCATCGTTTGGGTCATATGAGTGAGAAAAGTATGTAAGGTACTGGTTGATCGTAAGTCACATCCAAGTTTAGAGTTTCTGAATTTGAATTTCTGCAAGTATTATATTTTTGGAAAACAATGTACAAAAAAGTTTAAAACGGGAAGACACATAAGCAAATGTATCCTTGATTACATTCATTCAGATGTTTGATGACTATCCCTTATAGTGTCTTGTGGAGGATCGCCATATTTTGTGGCATTTATAGATGATTACTCTAGAGAGTTTTGGGTCTTTATACTTCAAAGAAAAGATGATGTATTTAATACTTTTAAGCAATTCAGAGATTTGGTTGAAAAGAGCACTGACTGGTCAATCATGTGTTTAAGGACAGATAATGGAGGTGAGTTCACATACATGGAATCTGAAAAACTATTGCAAGGAAGTTGGGATCGAAAGACATAAGACCATGGTTTATACTCCTCAACAAAATGGTTTATACTTCGGACGTCCGATCATAATCTGTCTTCTCACTACATAACTTGTGAGGTAGTCATGACTAATGGATTCTTAAAGCATATGGTTGACTGGTTATAAATATATATCCGGAAACATGGATAGGTATGTTTTAAATACGAAACTTCCACGAAGCATATCATCTGTCTCCCATATACAAGGTCAAAATGACGCCGTAAAGGCTTTTCATGGATGCCCCCTACTATTCACTCGTCTCCTCCCAGACACAAACCGACATGGACGACCCTACTATGAACAATGATGATTACCAATGTTCCCATTTTGTTTAATTATATCTTTTAAAACTACTGGTTACACTAAAAATAAACCTTAAATCGTGATACGAGAATTTGGCATAATCGGTTGGTGCATATCTAAATTCATTAAAAATTTGATTAAGTCTAAATCTGCATAAAAATCCATATAGAAATAAATTTTCATTTTCATTTTAAAATTAATTTTTTATAAATAAAATAAAATCTTGTTTTAGAGGGTTAATGCTTGGCCCTTTGTGCTAGTTACACAACCTGTTCATTGAAGAGCGCATGCATGTCTATTCTAAATTTAGTTGATATGCATCCTACCACATGATAAATTAGTTGGAACTTTTCAACAATCTTCACTTCTTTTTCAACAATCTCCACCTTGACACAATTTACATGTCTGAATTAATTCATTAACTTTTTTGGAAGCCAAGAGAAGCCAAGAAAAATAGTAGCTTCTCTAACAAAACTAGTTTAATTCACTTTTGTATGGACCCTTTCTAGAGCCACTCCTCCTTCATCAACAACTTGTTTTAAAAAATGGTATTTAATAGAAATATGTTTCATCTTACTGTGATAAGATGCATTGCTATCCAAATGAGTAAATCTTTGACTATCGCATAATACTTTCACTTTGTCGTCCATCATTCCAAACTTACCCAACAATCCTTTTAACCAAATTGCCTCCTTGCATGCATGTGAAATAGCCATATATTATGCCTCACTAGTGGATAGAACAACTACGTTTTGAAGATTTGACATCCGACTAATAGGTCCTCTTGCAAGAGTAAAGACATATCCTTAAGTGGATMTCMTTTTATCCAAGTCACCTGCAAAATATGAATCTACATAACCACAAACTGAATCACTAGAAMCATCATAGGTGATAGARTAATTGTTTGTGCCTYTAAGATATYGAAACACCCATTTCACTACTGCCCAATGCTCTTTGCCYGGATTTTCCATGTATCTACTYACAATACCAACTGCATGTGAAATATMTGGTCTAGTAYTCACCATCGCATACATCAAACTTCATACTACATTGACATATGGTACATGAGACATATAATCCTTTTATTCGTCATTACTAGGATATAAACCTGAAGAATGCTTGAAAACAGAAGCCAAAGGGATATGTACGGGTTTTACATTATTAATACTGAATCTCATAAGTATTTTCTCCACATACTTCTTTTGTAATAACCAAACCTTATCATTTTTCTTGTGTCTGTGTATCTCCAAGATTTGGTTTATTGCTCCTAGATCCTTCATATCAAATGCCTTAGCCAACTGAGAATTTAACTTATTGATTTCGAACATGTTTTTCTTGCCACAAGTATATTGTCAAAATATACCACCAAAATAATGAATACATCATTTTACAACTTTTAAAAGTAAACATAGTGATCATATTCACTTGTTGTAAAATTTAGACTCACCATGAAGGAAGAAAAATTCTTGTACCATTGTCTCCCAGACTACCCCAAGCTATACAAGGACTTTTTGAGTTTGCAAACAAACCTCTTATTGCGATCCTGATCAAGCCCTTCTGGTTGTTCCATATATATCCTCATCTAAATCTCCATGTAGAAATGTTGTTTTAACATATAGTTGCTCTAACTCAAGATCAAGTAACGCAACTAGTGCTAACACAACACGAACTGAAACAAGCTTCACAACGGGTGAAAATATTTCATGAAAATCAATATCTTCTTTTTGAGAATACCGTTTTTCTACGAGTCTTTTTCTATACCTTTAAAATTTATCACCAACACCCATTTTCAATTTGTAGACCCACTTGCAACCAACAACCTTCTTGTCCTTTGGAATTTCTACTAGGTCCCATGTTTTATTCCTCTCTAAGAAATCCATTTCTTCTTTCATATCCTTCTTTCCTTTGAGCACTTTCATATACCTTAATTTCATCCTGATAAAAGCTAGGTTCTCCATCAATAGAAACCAAAGCCACAAATGAAACATAATCATCATACCTTGTAGCAGGACTCTTGACCCGTGTATATCTCCTTAGAGATGGTTGAGGAATATTCTCAGTTTCCTAGATATTTTCTGCATATTCGTCTTCCTCTCCCAGAACTTATTCATGCTCCTTCCTTTCTGAAGATGATTGAGTCTTCAACTGAATTTGATGAACTTGCGGTATTTGTTCTTGTCTCACTTCAACATATACTGTTCCTAATTTTAAGAGTGATGATTCATCAAATACTACATCTCTTCTTATGATGAGTTTGTGGGTAGTAGGATCCCACAATATGTACCCATTAACTCCATCACCATAACCAACACAGACATATCTCTTTGATCTAGGATCTCACTTAGAACAATGATCTTTAGAAATAAGAGCATAAGCATCACAACCAAATATTGTCAGATTTAAATAATCACATTAATGACATGTCCACACCTCCTGAGGAATCTTACAGTTTATTGCAGTTGATGTTGATCGATTTATCAAATAACATGCTATAAGAACTGTTTCTTCTCACGATTCATGTTGCAACTTGGCACTATTGATCATGCTTCTTAATCTCTCTAGAAGAGTCCTATTCATGCATTCAACAACACCATTTTTCTAAGGAGTATACACTATGGTCTTATGTTTTTCAATCCTAGTTTCCTTCCTATAGTTTTCAAATTCCACAGATGTGAACTCACCTCCATTATTTGTTCTTTCTTACAGAACCATCATGCATTTTGATTTGGACGTTACCAACCCGAACATTTTTACAGGAAAAATATTTTTTCATAAAAAAACACCATCATTAATAGATTCATAAGTTGAAATCAATTTCTATAAAGACACATGTGGTTGGATGCACCAGAATCTAAGAACTAATGTTGATGTTGATGTGAAACATCACACGTAGACAATACCTGATCAACCATATTTGAACCTGAACTTATTTCAACTAAATTAACTTCCTTTGCTTCTTTTGTGGAGTCCTCTTTGGATGCATTCTGTTTTTTCCAACAATCCTTCTTCAGATGCCTAAATTTTCCATAGAACCAACATTTATGCTTACTCTCCTTTCCGTTTGACTTATGCCTTGATGTACCCCTCTAATTTTTCCCTCTTTATGTACATTGATCTTTGACCACCATTGCTTCTGTTGTTGAGGTTTCTCTACTGTATCATTTCCTCACAAAACAAAGCTCCCATAGTAGTGTCATAATCAATGGAATATGTTGAGTTGAATCACATGGATGTGACCATATGATCCTAGGACTTAGGAAATGAACACAATAGTGTAATTGTCTTTTCCTCATCTTCGTACTTTACTTCATCGAGGACTTTGACATATAAAGAATTTCCATCTTACTCAGTAAGAATGTTGTTGTTTCCTCTCCAATGATGTTAAAAAAACCTTATTTGTCAAACATAGATGAATGGTACTGAGAGATCTTGAATCTAGATCATCTCAGTCCTTGTCTGACATAATTGATGGTCTCTTTGACTTGCCTGCCAATGCCTTTTTCAACCCTTGTTGAACAAGAATGCCCCTCAACTTGGGCTTCCATAACTAAAAATTATTTTTCCTGTTGAATTTATCCACCTCAAACTTAGAAATCTACACTTTCGTCATTAACACAAAAATTGTTCAAACCACTACTTATAAAATCAAGCCTTCATTTTATGGAGAAATATTCTTATTTATTTCAAGGTTGGAAAAAAATAAATTTAATCCAAACAATATTTAAAATACATATTTTTAAAACTTTTAAAAACATCCACCTTATTTATTTATAAAGGGTGATCCTTTATAATTGTAATTCTCCCAAGCCAAGTGGCCAAGAACATTTCGTTTTTGCATGATTTTTAAATTGTTTCTGGTTGTGGCATTTTCTCAAACACTTTGCTTATTGTGATCCTTTAGGTTGCGCATAGGGTTATTATGATGATTTATATGTGTGTTTGCAGAAACAGATAAGAAGATAAAGCAATGAAACATACCTCAACCGTATATAAGATCAACAATATAATAGACAATCCAAAAATGACTCATATCTGATCTTTATTCATAATAATAAGAACCTGGTAAAAAATGATGCAGATATGGAATGATCAACAGATGGATCCAATACACATATTAAGAGTTGATACAAAATGCTCCAAGAAGAGACTACAAGCCTCCAAATTTTGAATATACCATGAATACCAATACATGATAGGTATGGTCTGTATGAAGTGCTAAACCCCAAGCTGGATGATGCCACGCTCTGCTGGAACACTGAAGGCCCTCAACAATTCGACCCTGCTGCCAAAGACTACCAAACCCTCCGATGAATATGCTAAACTGTATATCGGCCTAATACAAGACCCCTGGTAAACTCTCAGGTGGATCACTGAAGAGATGAACCACTAAATGAATAACCCTCTCTTGGACTTGCACCCCACTCGATGGTTGAAACCCTAGATAATTCGGCCTCCCTCCTGGAGGCCTTGAAATGGTCCACAAAACCATTGGAATGATAGATCGGGCCTAGTTACCTTACTGGTGAAGTCCCCAACGAAATTGTGAAGTTTTGATGTATCAAATGACTGAAATCACTTTCTGAAGTGTGCTCCTCTTCTCCAATTCGTACAATGCATATAGTGAATCAAATGGCACATAAAAATCCTCTGGAATGCACTGGATCTAATGGCCATGACCCTGCAATAAAAAACCAAGTGCTAGAATCTCCAGAAGTCCTGCCAATATCATGGGATGAACTTCCATCAATGAATGGTGCTCCCCCCGTTGCTGGAAACCCCCAATGGTGCGCCCTTTCTCTTCATGTGCTTATGGCTGGTGTAGAACCCTCCTGCAACTAAGCAGATCTGAACTAGAATAGTGTGGGAGGGTATTACATCCCTTAGTTCAAGCTTGGGACAATATAGGATGAATATTTCACCATTGAATCATCCTATAGGGTTTGTTAAGTCAAAACCCTCAAAAACCCCCAAGGTATGGGCTTACTAGCTAGAAGTGAGGTATCAAAAGATAATCATACATGAATGAGAGAATAGAGGCCCTTGCCTCTCTTTTATACTTCATGCTCACCTTGTCCCTCCAAAGTGACTTTTACTTTATTAATTATTAATTAATTAATTAAATCATTTTAGTTAATTAATTAACCTTTTTACCTTTGAAAAACACCTTATCTCTCCTTGTGGCTTCCCTGGCCACTGAAATTCACTTCTCATCATCCTATCCTGTAGTGTTGTTTCTCTCGACTCCAATGAGTTACTACACTGATAGGTTCCTCCAAGTATTGTGCCCAAAATGACCTCTTTAGTGAATTTAATTAACCTATAGCTCAAAATACTCAAAATCATGGAAATCGTCGAAATGAAATGGAACCAAATCCAATCTATGTGGAATGGATCATAATGATGAAATATGATGAACAATGCAAGCTGGACCCAAAAATATCCCTCAATAGCTCATGTACTCTCTATAATCTCCGTCTGGCTACTCTGGTCATCATAACACCCTATAATACTTTGATGTCCCAAAGTGGGGACATTATAGTCCTCCCTGCTAGAATATTGCTTGTCCTTAAGAAATAACTGAACCCATCCAAATACAATACCGGGGTCCCATGTCCACCTGTGGGACACAGACTAGGTTCCCACTAGAGATGAACTATCATACACTCCACCCCCTGGGTCGCATAACAGGAAGTGAACTGCAATACTCTGTGAAGCATAGTCCTAAAATATATCAACTCTATGAATATCCTGCACATGAAACATGGAGTCATCCTGGTATGAGTCCATCCTCCAAGTCCCTAATGATATCAACATGGTCTCAATCAGCTGTACATGTTGATACCAAAGTGAGTTATTGCAAGACCTCTGTGAGACACTCGCAAGTGATGTACTCTCCTCAACATTGAAGCCCAATGGAAAGTCAAAACAAATTTCCCCTGCAAAGGTCCACTCGCCCGTATCATTCAGTGAAAAAAAGGCTTTATTGGGTCCTCTTTCTGTGTCCTATGCTGCCAGCAAGAGGAAACTAAAGAACATCTTTTCAATGGATGTCACTTCAGCCAGCAGATTTGGGACCAAGGAGCGCAAATAATGCGCTGATCCAATCAACACCGGAGCAGCATCAATGACACAATTGAGAATTGGGACTCTATCACCTACAACAACCCCCTACTGAACCACATCTGGCGACTCCTACCAGGATTCATCCTCTAGCAAATATGGAAAGAACAAAACAAACAAATCATTCACTCCAAATCCTCCACGCCAAACACAACTTGGGAGAAAATAGTTTCACTAATCAAGGAAACTGTCATAAGTAAATGCTGGAAAATAGAGGACCTAAACTGCAACCCAGAGGAACATTGGATTCTCCAAAGTTGGCATCCCAATCTAATCAATCGACCAACAACAAAGAATCCCAAGCACCAACAAAGTAGTCCAACCATCTGGACCCCCCCTCCAGCAATTTCATAAAGATAAACTTTGATGGGGATCCCAAAGGTAATTCGGGACCAGCGGGCTATGGTGAAGCACTCATAAACTCCAATGGAGAGATCCTTTGTCTCGTGGAAAGATTCCTAAGGGAAACAAAAAATAATGTGGCAGAGATAATAGGCTTATTGCAAGGTTTCCAAACAACTACTGACAGACACCATCACAATATTATCTTGGAGGGGGACTCACAAATTGTTATTCAGTTAATCACCAAGATTATCCACGAGGGAAATCCATTGAAAATATCACCCAGTTGGCGACTGTCTGGGCTGCTAGAGGATTTTGGCAGCCTCCTCAGAACGAATCTCCGTATCACACCCTCCCACGTGAAAAGATAAGCAAACAGGGTAGCAGATTGCCTGGCAAACGAAGGAGTAGAAATGGGGACCGAACACTTCTGTTGGGAGGCCCACACCTCGGAAGAATCAAACATCTTAGATCGGTGCCAAACCTTAGCCACCAAATATCTACAACCCTCGTATGGGGTGCCACGTCGCAGAGCCAAGACACGTGGGAAAACGCCAGGCTGCCCCATTAATACAACCCATTGGCGACCATCCCTTCAACATTTAAATGGGAACGGGCCTGTGCAGGATTAATGAGGAGATGAGGCCCTTCGCGCAAGTGAATAGGAAAATGCACCAGAGCACTAGGAAGCAAGCCTTAATGGCTAATGCAGTCACCATCATCCTCATCCTTATCAACCACCTCGACAACAATGCGAGGTAGTCGAACTTCACAGAGCCGAACGCAGAGCCACCAGAGTTTTGGAGCAGGGTTATTCATCTGCTAGGAACTTCAGACATTTGCAAGTTCTTCAACATGCCCAGGGCACGAGGAAAGCCACACAGGGGTGCAACTTGGTACTCATTTGAATCACGCAGGCAGAGGCAGAAGAAATTCGAGAAGGTGTTGGCCTTGGCGTCCTCGTGAAGAAATAGGAAGTCTGGGAGACCTTGAATGCCTCCCATGGCGTACGTGGAAGGGATCACCCTGGACGAGGCCATGCAAGGCTATCCTGAGCACCCTCTTTTCACAGTCCTATACAATTGGAATCCTCCCACTAATTTTGGCACTGAAGACAAGATTTCTCCTACGGGAATACTAAGTGGTTACAGAGCAACTCGCTCGACAGAGGAATTCAACACCTGCTATGTTGAGGAAGAGGTATCGTGATGTGCAAAACCAAAGAACGACCCACCCACTGGTGCATCTCCGGAGGAAGTGACTCAACCGAACAAGAGGTAGGAACATCAAGCCAAGGAAGCAAATGAAGGAGAAGGAGCACAAGGGCCATTTCCCTTGGCCTCTGTTGAAGGAAATTGGCAGGACCAACTTCCTTTCACCAACCCGGGGTACCTAGCACTAATCTTTGAAATGTAGAGCATGTTGGACGATCAGATCTTCCGTATTGTTCAAATCGACCATCGACTCGACATGCTATATGCTGCACACTCCAGGACTCTCTCGAAAAGGCAGTGCCCTACGTGAGCGCAAGCTTATGTGTTTCCTGCAGGATGGTGAAGGCATGGGGAAGAGGACGAGTCGGTTGGTTAAAAGGTCTTGTGATGTTCATAGTTAGCAATCTCTTTTTTTTTCAGAACAAGGTTTTAGCGCAGTTAGATCATAGTCATGTTGTAAGTAGGTTGTTAGAATATAGACTGAACCTAATGGCTATGCATCCTAGTTTCCTTTGGGCAAGACATGTTCACTCTGATAATTTTATTTGTTTGAACACAAGTGGCATAGAATGTCCAGCTGTCTTGGTTTCATGTTCAGGTAGGACAGTTAGCATCACAAATAGACTCTGTAACTCTGCAACTCTAATATAAACATGATCCTCCCGTTTTTTACTTAAAAAAAATAGTATGAAGGTCGAACCAAAAAATTAAAGGTTTTTTGTCTTATTCATAAGACATGGTCGTGACCTTTTTAAATGTGACCTTTTTTATTATAATAAAAGGTAAAAGGGTGGAAGAATTTGCCTTTTTTTTAATAGAAGGTGTTTTTTAAATCAAGGCTTTTTTAATAAAAAAAATTTAAACATTTTAATTAAATTTTATATTTTTGGGGTTTAACCTTAAATATAATAAAAATCCTCGACTATAAAAAGTCTTAGTTTTATAAGTACTGGTTTTGGAGTTTTTGCTAATGGCAAAAGTGCAAATTTCTAAGTTTGAGATGGAGAAATTTAACGATAAGAATAGCTTTGTGCTATGGAAGCTCAAGATGCAGGATCTTCTTGTGCAATAAGGATTGCAAAAGGCATTGGCTTGAAAGACAAACAAACCGAAAGAATGATAGACAAGTATTGGGAAGATCTTGATGCAAGAGCCCTCAGTCCCATTTGTTTGTCTCTGGAAGATGAACTGTTGTTTAACATCGCTGAAGAGGAGACAACAACAAGTTTGCGTAACATACTGAAGAGTCTATATATGTCAAGTCCCTGATGAATATAATATTCTTGAAGAGGCAGTTGTACAACTTGCTGATAAAAGAAGGTATCCAAATTGTTGATCACGTGAATTTTTTCAATACTCTGATTTGTCAATTATCTAGTATGGACGTAATGCACGAAGATGAAGAGAAGATAGTTATGCTACTATGTCATTTTCCTGAGTGTTGGGATTATCTGGTCAAAACTATGTGGCTTATCTTAGAACATATGCAATTGGCTATGAAACTATTGTGGGATATTTGTTGTCTGAGGAGATGATGAAAAGATCCAATAAAGAAACCTAAAAAACAGAAGCAATGGTGGTTAGAGGTCGATCTACAAAAAAAAAAGAGAAATTAGAGGGGTACATCAAGGTCTAATTCAAAAGGAAAGAAGAGTAAGCAGAAATGTTGGTTCTGTGGAAAATCAGGGCATCTTAAGAAGGATTGTTGCAAAAGATTAAATGCTTCCAAAGATGACTCCAAAAAGAACTAAAGGAAACTAATTTAGTGGAAAATAGTTCAGGTGTTAATT
Source organism: Picea sitchensis (assembly GCA_010110895.2). Classification (NCBI taxonomy): domain Eukaryota; kingdom Viridiplantae; phylum Streptophyta; class Pinopsida; order Pinales; family Pinaceae; genus Picea; species Picea sitchensis. Next base: position 159,769 of record SNQJ01S0028948.1, read on the forward strand.
CAGGTATAGTTGATGAGGTATTGTCTACTTATGATGTTTCACATCAATATCAACATTGGTTGTTAGATTATGGTGTGTGTAGCCACATGTGTCTTCATAGAAATTGGTTCTTGACTTACAAATCTATTGATGATGGTGTTGTTTTTATGGGAAAATATTTTTCTTATAAAATTATTGGAGTTGGTAGTGTTCGGATTAAAATGCATGGTGGTTCAGTAAAAACATTAAAGTATGTAAGGCATGTACCCAAACTTATAAATAACTTGATATGTTTCAGAGTTCCATATTCTGTTGGTTACAAGTGTACAAATCAAGGTGGAGTAATGAAGGTGCCCAATGACTTATTAGTAGTCATGAATGCAAAGAGGCTCTGCAACCTTTATCAATTTGAAGGAAGGACATAAGAAAATCAAGCAATGGTAGAATTTGAAGATGCAAGTGACTCTGTTTGTTTATGGACTCATCGTTTGGGTCATATGAGTGAGAAAAGTATGTAAGGTACTGGTTGATCGTAAGTCACTTCCAAGTTTAAAGTTTCTAAATTTGAATTTCTCCAAGTATTGTATTTTTGGAAAACAATGTACACAAAAGTTTAAAACAGGAAGACATATAAGCAAATGTATCCTTGATTACATTCATTCAGATGTTTGGGGACTATCCCTTATAGTGTCTTGTGGAGGATCGCCATATTTTGTGACATTTATAGATGATTACTCTAGAGAGTTTTGGGTTTATATACTTCAAAGAAAAGATGATGTATTTAATACTTTTAAGCAATTCAGAGATTTGGTTGAAAAGAGCACTGACTGGTCAATCAAGTGTTTAAGGACAGATAATGGAGTTGAGTTCACATACATGGAATATGAAAAACTATTTCAAGGAACTTGGGATCAAAAGACATAAGACCATGGTTTATACTCCTCAGCAAAATGGTGTTATTGAACGCATGAATAGGACTCTCCTAAAGATAACAAGGAGCATGCTCAGTAATGCCAAGTTGTAGCAGGAATTGTGGGCAGAAGAAGAT
>SNQJ01S0028949.1:0-11314 GCA_010110895.2 Picea sitchensis
TCATTCACATACGATATCATCTTTTATGAAAATTCAACATGGTATCAGAGCGGGACTAGGCTTGACTCCCTCACAGGAGGGCCCAGGAAAATGAGAGTAAAGTAAAGTCTTGGGAGTGCTAAATTTATGGGGTTGTTGCAATCTCTATGTACACCATATTTACTTTTTACTCCTACCTAAATTATAGAAAAAATTCCATAAATTATGGTGGGCAATAATTTCTAGTAAAAATGTCTAATTACCTAAATATGAGGAATGCACTCCATATTTACTTCTACCTATATTTATGCAAATAATCACATGAATTATGGAGGAACAATTTAACAAAGTCAAATACTATGTGGATGGATTATAACCAAATTAATCTTTGGGTAGTTACATGAGGTATTCTCCAACTATTTATAAGAAAAAAAATTAAATTAAATTTTTAAAGAGACGTGTCTTTTTGGATCAATTTAATAAAACTATAAAAGGACACAATAATAGACACACACATTTTTCTCTCTCACACGTGGGAAGTGATTTAAGGAAGAGACCGAAGTTTCTAAGTAGTTGAAATTTTCTGAGTGTAATTACTTAGTGATGTTCTAGAGTTTACTAAAGTAATATCGTTGGAATTAATTACCACTTGCAAAAAATTGTGCTCGTCTAATTTAACACTAGAAAATCAACATGGTTAGCCATATGACATCAAGTATATGATGGATGTGTGTTAGTAGAAGATGCATAATTTTGAGGGTCACTGTATATAGTTGTCCACAAGATAAATTGATCTCCTCTAGGAGATACTTTTTTTTGTTCTTGTTTCTTGTTCCAGGTACGTAACGGGTAATAGATCTAAGAAGGAGCCATAATGACAGTCGCAGGAAGCAACCTGAAGCAAGACTATCCAGACATAGAGTTGTGCACATCCATGTAACGAAGAAGAGGAGGAGGTCAACACATGCAGAGGGATCATATGACTCCAAAGACTATATAACCTTAGAGGGAGTGATGGCTTTAGATGTTTTCTGCGGGAAACTGGATAATCTCATGATGACATGTTGTAGCTATTAGAGAGCTACCCATCGGCCCTGGATGCATGCTGTGAAGTCACTATGGATTTCCTGTGATGTATAGATTTGTGTGTCTGACAGTCAATGGTCATGAGCTCGTGTGGATGGCGACAGTGTTAGAGTCTGTGCCAGATATAATACCTTCCTTATTAAGAGGGAGTGTTGAGATTTTATGTAATTTCAGAAGTTATTCTTAAGTGTTAATGTTTGGGCATTGGGTTGAAGTTCTCCCGAGATTGGTCATGGTAATTTGACCAATGGACAATGGCCATGGCATAGTCTTCTAAGGACATAAGACTCAAAGTGTGTGGCTTTCAACATCCAGAAGGACTGAAATTCTTCCTATGGTATAGATGGAAACCTGATCAAGAAGAATGGTCCTTGCAGTCACAAAACACTCCGTTGAGTATGTGACAACTGCGAGACACTCAGTGTGCAGATTGAAGAAGGATTTATATGGATTAAAGCAGGCACCCAAAGCATGGTATGACAGGATCGACAATTTTCCGATGAGCTTAGGATTTATAAAGAGTAGTGCAGATCTTAACCTTTACTTTAAGGTTGTGGATGATGTCCTGGTAATATTATTGTTGTATGTGGATGACCTATTTCTAATAGGTGTGGAAAATCTCATCTCGTAGTGTAAGAGAAAAACCGTCTGCTAATTTTGAGATGAAAGATCTCATAATGATGCATTACATTTTGGGTCCCGAGGTATGGCAGAGATAGAATTAGATCTTTTTGAATCAAGGGAAGTATACAGTAGAAATCCTGAAGAGGTTCTATATGTTGGATTGCAAGGAAATGCCTACACCTATGGAATCAAATCTGAAGTTGCTACAGGATACGTCTTCAGAGACTGTGGATGTTACTTTATACATGGAGATGATGGGTTCGTTGATGAACTTGAAAAACACAAGACCATATATATGTTTTGCTGTGAACACCCTGAGTCAATATATGGAGCAGCCCAGGTAGGATCATTTGGTCGCAGCAAAACATGTGATGAGGTACCTTAAGGGTACATTGGATTATGGTCTCAGGTATGTGACAGACCATGAGTTCAGGTTATACGGATATTCAGATTCAGATTGGGCCGAAAATATTCCCGATTGGAAGAGTACTTTGACATATTGCCTCAGTCTAGGCTCCAATATGGTTTCATGGAGCAACATGAAGAAATTGTGTGTATCACTCAGTGCGACTAAGGCAGAGTATGTGGCAGCATGTGCAACAAGTTGCAAAGCAGTGTGGCTTCAGAAATTGCTGAATATTGGATTGAATTTGACTTGTAGGTAAGACCTACAAGAAGAGGATGACGAGACTTGTTCTAGAGGAAAAGTGATGAAGTCATCAGGTTGAAGATCCAGTTGATATTAAGTGCTCGAGAGGGATTCAGATAGTCAGTTCCAGAGGGATCTGGGTACTAAAGTAAGGAGCAAGAGGCTCCACTGGATGCAGGAAGCAGTCATGTGTGGTGCTCAATATGGTTGAAGTTGAGTATGTGGTAGCATGTGCAACAAGTCGTGAAGTAGTGTGGCTTCATAAATTGTATACTGTTGGACTGAATTTGACTTGTAGCTAAGACCTACAAGAAGAGGATGACGAGACTTGTTCTCGAGGACAAGTGTGAAGTCAGCAGGTTGAAGATTCATTTGATATTTAGTGCTCGAGAGGGTGCTGGAAGGTCAGTTCTAGAGGGAGATGGGTGAGTAAGAGGCTCCACTGGATGCATGAAGCAGTCATGTGTGGCACTCAGTATGGCTTAGGCTGAGCATTTGGCAACATGTGTAGCAGGAATGTGGATTTGTGAATTGCTGTTTGGGTCATTTCGTATCGAACTGGAGACGACATGCATTTGGTGTGAAAACCATAGTTGCATGATTTCATTAGAGAACCTCATGGTCTGTTGTCATAAGAGTTAACCCTAGGCTATAATAGAGCCAAGCCTTAGCACATTTTGAATGAAATAATATTTTTTGATTGATCAGTCATATGAGGCTTCTAGAACTAAGTCTGAAACATGCCTTTCAATCATTTATAAATCAGAAATGAAAAGGCATGACCTCGTTTGCTTAATTTAATTAAATTAAGGAAGATGGAAAGAAGATAGGGGATGAAGAAGATTGAAACAAAGAGTTAGGTATCTAATTCCGATAAGTCTAATCTTTATTTCAACAGAGAAATGAAAAATAACTTAAAAAAAAACCATGCATATATATATAACTTGTAATCTAGGCATAAACAATCAAGCTACAAGTCTTGTTTTTCTCACAACATAAACAGAGGAAAAGTTGAACCTAACAGGCTGCTCAATAAATGACTACAACAGAGGTATTACTGAATTAGAGCCATTACAAGCTGAATATGAAAAAGAAGGAAGAAAGAATGAATGTAAATCTTGAGAATACGATACAAGAAAAGACAAAATTACACAGTGACGAGGTATAGAATCTCTTAGCTTCTGTTCTATATTTTCCAAAAGAACTGGAATTACAAACCCAACCCCCAAAAGGCTCTCGGGCTGTTCCCCCCCTTCAATCAATATACAATGTATTTCTTTATACAAATTTGGTCTCAATTGAAAAAACCCTTAGATTACCCACAACCTCTGCATATGTTATTGATTTTCAATTAGATGCGTTGGCGCTTCTTCTGACTATTCATTTGCTCCCGAATGAATTTAACCTCTTTTGTTCATATATTTATGCAGTTACCATAATCGTTGACACTCGGATTCCGTTACCATCTGGTTCTTAAAACTCTCCAGCTAAGCCAAAATCCGACTTTGGTTTTGTTTCAATAAGAAGGGCATCCCTTCTTGTTGTGTGCTCATTGTTCAACAATTTTTAAATATGCCCTTGAGGCACTCACTAGATAGCCCAAAACTACGATTTCTGCAACTTGAAATCCACAGGTACAAGTCCATAAATTAATACCAAATCCACTCCATCTCATCTCCAACACGCCAGTTGTGATAACACACAAGAGGAGAGCAATAAACCATAAATCATCATAATTGCTAGTATCTGGAATCATAAATTTTCCAATGGGCGAATATATAGTAGGTACCGCACAATGAGCTAACAAGGGTAAGGACTCCCATGATATCCTCTGTATTCATTCGGGGGCTTGAATGTTCTGCACAACATACAAAAACTTGAAATCTCAAATGATGTCGCTTGTTTCCAAACACACTAAGAATATGATATTCGAGCAACTTGCTATATGCCCAAGCCAAGATCCGTTAAGAACGAAATTGATGGGAAAGCCTGCGATTAACAATGATAATATTTTCGAACCGAAGTGTTTATCATGACGAAACAAGTACCCAGGTTCTCCCTTCTCATCAATGCTATCATCTGTTCATTTTCCACCTGTGTGCGAATATTCAGAAGCTTGACTTCTGCCTTTTTTCTTTGATAGAGGGAGTTTTTATTTGACAGTTGGAACTCTTACCCATTGGCATTTTATACGTATGATTGAACCTCGACTTCGGGCCTTCGGGCTTCGGGGGAAGGGAGGAGTGGCTTATTAGAATTCCTCCGATGGTCAAAGTCCTGAAGAGGAACCACGAGCAAGTGGAAAAATAACCCAACATGATTAATTGTCTTGCACCTTGCAGGGATCGAAGTACCAGCCTACTGTCAATCTTGATGGCATTGAGAAAATTGGACGTTGGCTCGGACAACTGGATGCTAGATCGAACAACTGGATGCTATTTCAAGGAATGGTTCCTGAAGAATGAAGTTGGTGAAGTTCACATATCCACCAAATCCGGGGCTCACCACCAAAAATCAGATCACCATGAATACATCGATGTGTTGGGCATAATAGTTGATCCACAGGCTCCTCCTATGGTTCGCATAGCTCTTTTTTTTTTGTTCTAATCTAAATTGGCACATGAAATCTCAATTCACTTTTGCTATAATCGGTCGAATGGTGTTTGAGTCCCAGATTGATGGTCGAGGTACTTCGAGTTGTCGAGTAGCGCAACTTGTGGATCATGATGATCCTGTAAAAGTGGAAATACTTGGCGTGCGATAGCTGATAAGGAATGTCTCCATAATTTTGCCCTAACACTTGTATGCTCGTCTTAAAACTCAACAACAATGGGTGATGTCTCAGCACCTAGAAGCTCAGGCTCGGACTCTTGACAATTCATATTTTATTATCTGTGCAGAGGAAAAATCCCACATGTACAACCCTACCATTTATCGTGCGCTTTATATGACCATTTGTTTCGATTCTGTTCCGATGCGTAGTGCATGGATTTAGTCCTCCCGTGGATTCTCTCCTTGGAGTCTTGTGTGAGTTGTCTTGTGACTTGGCATGTGTGTGATTTCGGTGGATAGTTTGGAGATTGGACGTGAAGGGTAGTTGACCCAATAACTTTTTATAAAAGAGAATTGGTGCAAAGGCTTGGCTAAATAAACGATTTTTCTCTTTTTTACCAAACTTTAAAATAAAATAAAATATTAATTTAAAATTATATAAAATAATTTTAAAATAATATAAAAAACAAAGCTTATAGTTTGGTTTTATAATTTGACACTTTTAGACTTATTTCGACAATCAAGGAATTGCGAACTAAGACCAATAGGAGACCTTGAGAAACTTTAAAGCTTTGAGATTTTGGCCAATTGTGACGCAAGGCTTTGAGATTTTGACGGTAGAGAAGCTCGACGAAAATGGCGATAGGTTTAGAGGTTTTACTGCAACAAAAAGGTTTGCGCCAGATGACGCAAGGATTTAACGGTTAAAAAAAAAACTTATGCCAGGAAACAAGGTTCTAAAGCTAGTTGGTGCAACTCACATAAATTTTGGCGAGAGACACTAAGTTTAGAAAATTTCAATATTTGTTCCAACATGGTCTATGATAGGTCGAAGCATATCGAGATCAAATATTACTATATTAGGGATATGGTGCAAAAGGGAGCAATGAGGCTCCAATTTCGTGACTATAGAGGATCAAGTTGTGGAAGAGTTTACCAAGCCACTGTCGAGGATGAAGTTTGAGTACTTTAGGGACAAGCTTGGCGTGGTCCCTCTTCAGAGGGAGTGTTCTCATCCAGCATGAAAAAGGGCTGGAAATGAGACATGTGGAAATAATCCAGCATGAAAAAGGGCTGGCACTAAGTGTTCTCATCCAACATGAAAAATGGCTGGCACTAAGTGTTCTCATCCAACATGAAAAATGGTTGGCACTGAGACAGGTGGAACTCATCCAGCATGAAAAAGGGTTAGCACTGAGTGTTCTCATCCATCATGAAAAAAGGGTTGGAACTGAGACATGTGGAACTCATCAAGCATGAAAAAGGGCTAGAACTGAGTGTTCTCATCCAACATGAAAAAGGGCTGGCACTGAGATAGGTGGAACTCATCCAGCATGAAAAAGGGATGACACTGAGTGTTCTCATCCAACACAAAAAAGGGTTGGCACTGAAACATGTGGAACTCATCCAACATGAAAAAGGGTTGGCACTAAGTGTTCTCATCCAAGATGAAAAAGGGTTGGCATTGAGTGTTCTCATCCAACATGAAAAAGGGTTGACACTGAGACATGTGGAACTCATCCAACATGAAAAAGGGCTGACACTTAGTGTTCTTATCTAGTATGAAAAATGGCTGGCACTGAGATAGGTGGAACTCATCCAGCATGAAAAAGGGCTGGCATTGAGACAAGTGGATCTCATCCAACATGAAAAAGGGATGGCACTGAGACTGAGGGTGCACATGATCAAGTATTGATGCATTGCAGGGTAGTGGATGTCTTGTGGACATGTTGTAGTTATTTGAGAACTAGCCACAGACCTTGGATGCATTGGCTATGAAGTCACAAGGGTGCACATGATGATGTACAAATGAATTGTGAGGTAATGGATGTCATGGTGACATGTTGAAGCTATTTGAGAGCTACCCATAGGTAATCTTTAGAGGTAATCTAGGCATAATGTAGAATGTCTCCCTTGCTGGGAGTGTTGATGTTTGTGCAACATCGAAAAAACATTATACTAGATTAATAATTAATAATATGATTATTAATTATTAAACAATATTATTAATTATAATATTATTAATGTAATAATATATTTATAATATAAAGTATAAATATATATAATAAAGTATAAATATAAAGTATATTTATATTATATGTATAACATAATATAAAGTATAAATATATTTATTACCCAATGGGAACATCTCTTCATGGATGGTCACCATGGCCACCATATGTTCTTTATATATAGAACACTCATCATTGTAATAAGATATTCATTCACATACAATGTCATCTCTTATGAAAATTCAACAAAGCATTTGTCCATATTGATAAAGAAAATAGAACAAAGCTGGAGGCAAAATCCAAGAAGTGTACCTTTATTGGATATGGTGTTAATGATTTTGGTTATCGCTTATGAGATTATGAAAATCGTAAAATCATTAGGAGTATAGATGTCATATTCAATGAGAAGGTCATGTACAAAGATCAATTGCAGGGAAAAAAACATGAAAAAGAAAAACCAGAATACACCATATTTGATGAGATCACTGAAAAAGAAATTCCAAAGGTACCAGAAAATAAAAATGTACAACAACAGGAGCAGCATGTACCTCAAACTCTTGCAAGCGTTGTTAGAATATCTATCAGGTTAAGTAGACCCCTTGAATGATACTCTCCTTCATTGTATTATTTATTGTTGACTGATTCTGGTGAACCATAAAGTTATGAAGAGACAATGCAGGTAGAAACTAAAAAGAAGTGGGAGCAAGGCATGAAAGAAGAAATGGAATCCTTGGTAAATAACCAGACTTGGGACTTGGTTTAGTTGCCTGCAGGAAAAAGAGCATTGCAAAATAAATGGGTTTATAGGTTGAAGGAAGAAGATGGAGGAAAAAAGCGGTACACGGCTAGACTTGTTGTAAAGGGGTTTGCACAAAAGAAAGGTATATATTTTGATGAAATATTTTCTCCTGTTGTTAAGATGACTCCAATTAGGACTATTTTAAGTCTTGTGGCAGTAGAATATTTGCATCTTGAATAGTTAGATGTAATTTTTTTTTTCTCCATGGGGATTTGGAGGAAGATATTTATATGCAACAACCACAGGGGTATGAGGTCAAAGGAAAGGAGAATTTGGTATGCAAGTTGAAGAAGAGCTTGTATGACCTAAAACAAGCTCCAAGGAAATGATATTTAATGTTTGACAGGTTTATGACATAACAAGGTTATAGTAGATGTCAATCTGATCACTATGTTTATTTTAAAAGGCTAGAAATGGAAGCTATATTATCTTGCTATTGTATGTGGATGACATTCTTGTTGCATGTTCTAATATGCAGGATATAAATGTGCTCAAGAAGAAATTATCTAATTCATTTGTGATGAAAGATTTGGGTGCTACAAAGAAAATCCTTGGTATGCGAATAACAAGAAACAAGAAAAATCGCAAATTGACATTGTCTCAGGGTGAGTACATAGAGAAGGTGTTGGAGAGGTTTAGAATGTAGAATGAAAAACCAGTTAGTACACCTTTGGCCAACCATTTCAAATTAATTAAGGAAATGTGTTCCAAGACATAGGAGGAGATAGAATACATGTCTAAGGTCCCTTATTCATCAACAATTGGCAGCTTGATGTATACAATGGTTTGCACAAGATTAGATATTACACATGCAGTGGGAGTTGTGAGTAGGTATATGAACAATCCAGGTAAAGAACATTGGTAGGCAGTAAAGTGGATTCTTAGGTATTTGAGAGGTACTTCTACTCATGCATTATGTTTTGGAGGTTCAAACACTGTTCTACATGATATGTTGATTCAGATATGGTAGGTGATACACATAGTAGGAGGGGCACCATAGGGTATGTTTTTACTATAGGTAGAACAACAATAAGTTGGATTTTGAAACTACAAAAGGTTGTTGCACTTTCAACAATGGAAGCAGAGTATGTTGCTGCTACAAAGGCTAGTAAAGAGATGATTTGGTTACATAGGTTTATGGAGAAATTAGGAAAGAAGCAGGATAATAATAGGTTGTAATGTGACAACAAGAGTGGCATTCATCTTGCAAAGAACTAAACCTTCCATTATAAGACTAAGAATATACAACGCAAGTACCATTTCATACGATCCGTCTTGGAAGATGGAAATTTGAAGTTAGAAAAGATACATACTAGCCAAAATCTTGCAGACATGTTAACAAAGGTAGTAACCAGGGAGAAACTAAGTTCCTTCTCAGTTTGAGTTGGTCTTCAAGCATGAAGGTGAAGATGAGAAATTTTCCAGGTCCAAGGTGGATCATATTCCAATAGGTACAACAACATTCGAGTTGTTGTGATTAGTCTCCAAGTGGGAGATTGTTGGTTGTGGAGCTTGATTATTTTCCTGATTCAGAGGTTTGTTTAATCCATGCTTGAATCCCATTCCCTGACAGGGGGGTGTGGGGCGTATTCCCCCTCCACTATTTTCATTGGGGGGTCCACCATTGTGGGGTGGAATTTATTCCCCCTCCACTCATTTCTACTGGGGTCCACCATTTCATTGCCACTGTATCTCCCCTAGTGGGGGATTTGGGGGAAGCACCCCCGAAGTGAAATTTTGGGAAAAAATGCCTTGTAAAATATTGTAATTTCGTAGTCAATCTGGACCGTTCATTAGAAGGCCGCAGATTTGACGATAGAAGTTATGCTAGGGTTTTTTCCCCTAGAAGGAAACCCTCTTTTCTTAAGGGAATTGTATTGCGACTATGTATGTGTGTGAATATTGTATTCTGAGAGAGGAGAATGTGAGAGAAAGAAGAGGAAGTTACAATGGGTGTGTTGTAGGTAGTATCCCTTCATTTTGATGGACAATAATAAAGGAAGGACCCGAAAATTTCTCTGGTGGACATAGCTTACACTAGGTGAACCACACACACACACACACACACACACATATATATGTCTCTATTGTATTGTGTATCTTATATGTTTTATTTCCACATTTGTTTTATTTTATTGCTCCACGATCCTGTTTTTTCTAACACAAATGATCACAATGAAACTCAGGGGGATTTTCAACCTTTCCTCAAACTACCAACTAACTCTCTGGGATCTATGCAACTAGGATGAAACCTCAATAAATAGCTTCTCGCCATACCTTACCATTTTCGTCTCAAAGTAGCCGAATCATAGATGCAATGTCGACATATTAACTATTCGATTGACATGTGTGTTATGGCCTGTCTCATCACCTATACGATGAACCAAAACCTCACACTTAAAGTAATTGATATCAATTAACAATAGGGTGGTAAATATAATATTGGATCCGTCCATACATCCTCCTAGGGAATGGGACAACCAGTTGGTGGGGCACTCAATTCTCAAGTGTGCAATCATTAATCTGACAATAACACCCCATCCGGGGAGCATGAAATATACTTGAAAATAAATGAAAGAATGAAAATAAACTACCTACAAAAGTCAAGCATGAAATAAAATATTTGAAAGAAGGATCAAAATAAACACTATCTACCAAAGCAATGAAATACTAGTATGCACAAGCTAGTTTGTCTTAAGGGTAGGCTAACTTAAATACTACTTTAGAAATTATCCATTTATTGGAAGTGGGAATTTGACTCCCTCCATATCTTGGAGACAATAATTTCCGGGGCTAGTCTTTTCCACAACTTGATATGGTCCCAACCATAGTTGTCGGAACTTTGTATGCTTCCTCTTTAGTTTTTTAGCTTTCAAACCCATTGGAGGACAATATCACCAACTTGAGACTCCTTGCTACCCAATGCATGGTGTCAAACCAATGCTTAACAAGTTTTTGATGGGCATCAAATTTTTGCTTTGCTTTATCCCTCTCCTCCTCTAATTTCATTGTACTTTTAATTATGTTGGATTACTGAGAGGGGGGGTGAATCAATAATAGAGCAATTTAATCCTTTTAAACCATATAATCCAAGTGTTATATTAATGAAGCATTATCATCCAATAACTACAGAGTAAATAAACAATGAACAAATAAACAAACATACACATACACAATACACCAATGTTTTACGTGGAAACCCAAATCGGGAGAAAACCACAAAATGATTTTTCTTATATGTCTTGAAGAATTACATTCATTAGAAGCACCAACTTCCTTTGTTTTCTAGCTGCAACTGGAAGGAGGCTCCAACCCCCTAGTTTCTCAGGCTACAACCCGAGGGAAGCTCCAACTCCCCAATTCTTTGGCTACAACCAGAAGGAGGCTACAACC
>SNQJ01S0028949.1:11324-41108 GCA_010110895.2 Picea sitchensis
ACTACTTTGACCTTTTGGGGCTTCTAGATGACATATGAGGGTCCTCCAACTTCGTAAGGCCATAACTCTCAAACCGTGAGGATTTATGTGACGTTCCACATACCACTAGAAATGGAATGACATGTAATATCCATATAGAATAGTATTATCTAAAAATATATCATAACTCATACCATTATCCATCAAACAAATTTGGGTCCATTACCCAAACTTGGGGTCTCCAACTTCTCATGGCCATAACTCTCTAACCGTGAGGAGTTATGTGACATTCCACATACCATCGGAAATGGAATGAAAAGCACTATCCATCTAGGATAGTTTACCTAACAAATTCATTGTCCTTCATCTTATTATTCCACAATTAAGCATGGGTTCTCTTACTCCGCAAAGCGTCTTTCCATGAGGGATTTCACCATAAGGGGACCACTTTGGAGTTCATCCATCTTTACTTATTATCAACCATGACAAGATAATAATGAGTCATATTTACATCAAACAATATTGGGTCCATTACCCAAACCTTTGTGCCGCAGGGCTTTCTTCAAGGGTTGACATCAATGAAAACCAACCTTAATCAACAAATTCCATTTTGGATCACTAAAGAATCATTGTTGTTTGTTTTCCATGAAATATGCAAAGAAGGTATTATAAGGTAATATTGTTTCTTTCTCAAAAATTAGGAAATAAGAAGTGTTGTTGATAAAAAAATTCGGTCACCTCTATTTTCCTGCTTCTGGAATAAAAAAAAAATTGACATCGGAAGAACAAAATTTTGAACAATTTAAGTTCAATGCGTAGCCCTCATTATCAACTTCATTACACATTTTTCAGATTCAAAATCCGAGTTCGTATGCTCAAGATATCCATGTTTTTGTCTAACCGACAAACGAGCGCTTTCTCAATATGCGATAAAGCTAATTTTTCTTGGAACCATGATCATTCTCATGGAACCACACTTATGTTCTTGGAACCACGTTTAATTCTTGAAACCACATTATTCTCTTGGAACCATTAATCTCTTGGGACTTCTCTCTTAATTTCTTGGAACACGTTAATTTCTTGGAACTCGAAATTTTCTTGGAGCTACATTACTCCACTCTTCTCCACTCAGCCACACTTATAATATTCCACACTAAGTGTTCCTCTCTTGTTCCTCTTTTATACTCTATTCAACACTTAGATTTTTTTTTCACTTCTCTCCCTCTCCATTTCACCTCCACTCCTCTCTTTTATACTTAATTTTTTTTTTCGAACTCCCCTCCCCCATATTTATTATCTGCCTCTCTCCTTAGTTAATTTGTTAAACCCCCCCTTCCTTATACCTCCTTCTTTCCTCCCTCTTCACCTCACCCCTTTAGTCCCATACTTAGAATTTTTTTTTTGGTTTCTCCCTTACTCACTCACCACTGCGGGTTCATACATCAATTTCGATCCATCCCACACCTCCGAGAACCCCTCCTTATCTCTCCTTCCTCATCACCACCGTGGGTTCATACACCTACAAAACATCCTCACCTCCTACAACCCACTTCTCTCTCCTCCCTCACAAACTTCCTCCTCTCTCGTTCAATTTTCCCTTCCTTAACATTTATCCTAAGTCTCTCTCCATTTTATCATTAACCAATCACATGACGACACATGTCAACCAACCACTCGATGACACATGACAACAATTGGAATCATGACATGTGGCGATCTATAGTATCTAATGAAAATGTCACATGTGGCGATGATGTGGATGTTGTATCACTGTTGAATGGGATATGACTCATTGCTGACTGGGCATTGACTAGGTGCTTGGTGGATGATGACTAGGCAATCAAAATTTTAATTAATTCATGAAATTTCCTAAGGTGGAATATCCATGGTTTACTTAGTCTCCTTATGTTCCACATGTAAGCCAAATTAAACTTTTCTATATATACATTACACAACCAAACACCACAAATGTATGTAGGATATACATTATAAAAGAAAATTTGATTTTTTTAGTGGAGGAGGCAAATTTAAATCAAGGGCTAGGATTGACCCATGAAATCGATCAACAGTGGTTGAGTCTTTCGACTTCCCGAGCTAATAGCTTGAGCTCCCGACCTCCATTTGCAGAAAAATATACATCATTGGAAAGATAATTTGACTAGGAAGATGATATAATAGGTTTAAATATATGAAATTGTCCATAAATCTTCTAGAAACTAAAAGAACAATCAACTATATTTTCATGGTTTACTGATAAATCTGTTTGGTACTTCGACTTCATGAGCTTATAACTTGAGATACTTAACTCCAAATTGTGCTTAGGAGGACTCGTTGGAAATATGAGATGATGAATATTGCATATAAAATTGTTTCCATGTTAGAAAAGTTAAATATATTTCCCATAAAATTAAAATACAGTCCTCACTTTAAAAAGGCAGCTAATTAAATTTTTCAAAGTAAAAGTTTATTATTATTTTTTTTTATCAAATACGAAAAGGGCCCACTTCAAGGCATGAATTTAAATGATACACATTAATTAATGATGTTTCAATGAGGCATTAATTAAATTTATTATTTCAATAAGAAAAGCGTATGGAAAATTCAAGAAGAGAAAACCCTAACTACCTCGGGAAGTTAGAGGAGCAGATTTTAAAAAGCAAGAGATGGCTCCATCAAAGGGTTAGAAGCAGGAAATCAGGAGATTAAAATAGAAGGGTCCAACCATGGGTATGTAGCCATGTTTCTGATCAACAAATAAATATTTCCATTCTTCTTCTTCTTCTACACCATTTTCTCAAGGCTTTATGCAATATTTTTGAATTGAACATAAGGCTGAGTTCTGGATTGTTTCTCTTGTATTCTTCAAGATTTTTCTTTATATGATCATGGAGTATTTACAACCATGTATGTGAATTCTAGTTGTAATCCAATATTGTTTATTGGATTTATGGAAATTTAGTCCTTGTGTTTGACAAGCTTTATTTCTAAGGTTTAGTCAATTGGTTTGCTGAAATATTTTGTATTGTTGAAAATCTTCATGAAACTCCACATAGAACTACTTCGGGGTTTTACTTTAATGATTTCTTAGATCTTGGGATATATGAGGATGATATTTTTGAATTATTCCCATCAAATCCTTTCAATTTATGAATGCATAACTCATGTAAAGTTCTTTGAAATGATCAAAACTATTTTCTCCTTTTCTTGAGAGAAGATATGGATGTATCCTCTACTTGCATGTGATTTAGAGGGATGCATAAATGATGCTGAACATACCTATATTATGATATTGAATCTTTCCTTCAATATTTTTATTGTTAAAACTTTATTTGTTGCACATAAAGAACAAATCTGTTTATCAAGAACCATTCCATGTACAAATCAAAGCAATAAAGATATGGGGTTTGTTGTCTAACATTCTCCCTAATCCAAGATATTCAAGATATATATTTCATCCAAAGAGGAGTACCACCTCTATAAAAAAAGCATGGAGATTCATATCCTCATGAGGTTTTTGTTTGGACCTTAACAGATCTAAGCATCAACATTTTTGGTGACCATACAGAGGAATGATTTGTTTTCAAGAAATTTGATACTTTTTAGAATCATATATTATTGAAAAACTAGATGATGTATGGTTGATATAGAGATTTATTGAAGATGGATTGTGTTCTTGAAATCCTTGTTCAAAAATCATTAAATGGACTTGAAGACATATTGTTCAAGTTTCAGTCACAAATTAGTTGTGACAACTTCCATAGAATCAAAGAACCATCCAAGATTTGGGAGGATGATCTATTTGGAAACTTCATCATCGAAACTCAAGATCTTGAAGAAATATGCCTTGGTGACTTCATTGAAAATATTTCAAAGTTTCAAGAAGATCTATATGAAGACTCATTCGATGCTATGAAGATATTTTTCCTTCTCCACTAGGCCCAACAAAAGTTGTCCAATATACAATAAAGGGAGAAGGTATTCAAAGAAAGAAACGATTGCATAGAAGTCCACTCAATTTGAAAGGATAAGTTCATCCCTTGCCAGATATTACCATGGTCAAGTTTACCATATTCTTCAGGAATACTTCATAGGATGCAGAGAAACATCTGATTAAATTTGACAGTGCTTGTGAAATTTTTAATGTGGCTGAAAATTATGTTGCATGTTTCCTATTGATCTTAACTCTAAAGGAGAATGCTAGTGAATGGTTTTATTCATTGCTGCCCGTAACCATCACTAGTTGCGATGTACTAGAAAATTTATTCGTGGAGAAATATGTTCCAAGAAAAGATCCATATTCCCTTTTTCTTGAAGTTGGTTGAAATCCATATGAATGAAGAAGAGATAGTCAAATATTTCACTTTTATATTCATGAAAGTTCTTCATGCAATTCCTCAAGAAATGTTTCAAATGATGTCATTATTTTAGTTGTTATGAAAATGATTTTCCCATGAATCTAAAGAAATTTTACATTTACTAAAGTAAGTGTAGTTGGAAAGAGTTAATGTAGTGAGCTCAAGTCATTGAAAGAAATGTTCTTGAAACTTGTGCTAATATATTAAACTTCTAATATTTTTTCAATGCAATGGAGGAATGGATTTAGAAGAAAATTTTTGATGAAGAGACATGATTTTTTTCCCCGGATCTTGTTCTTGAAGCTGAAAATGAGAACTATAACGTTTCAATTCAAGAAAAATTTCATCCTCTACATGCTCCATTGGAGGAAACCTTTGACCTCTCATGTATTCAATTTGAGAATAATGATCCTTGATGAAAATGTTGCAACAAATTCTCAAATAGCAGAGCCAGGTTATACCAAGCCACAAGAATAATGTTTACATTGGATGAACAAAAGTTGTGATGAAATTCCTCACTTTATTTTGATGAAAGACATGATTTTTTTCCCCAGATCTTGTTCTTGAAGCTGAAAATGAGAACTATAACGTTTCAATTCAAGAAAAATATCATCCTCTACATGCTCCATTGGAGGAAACCTTTGACCTCTCATGTATTCAATTTGAGAATAATGATCATGATGAAAATGTTGCAACAAATTCTCAAATAGCAGAGCCAGGTTATACCAAGCCACAAGAATAATGTTTACATTGGATGAACAAAAGTTGTGATGAAATTCCTCACTTTACATCAAAGTTTTATGATATTGATTGCTCCTCTGAAGCAAATTTTAATGAAGAAGATATCTTCCAAGCATCAAAAAAAGGGAATTTGCAACAAGAGGATCCATGGGTGATGTGTGTTATTTATGAAGATAATGAAGTTGTTGATGAACAACAAAAGACAACCTTGCATTTCCCCACAAATTTTCAATGACAATTCATCTTTGCAACCTCACCATGGAAACACAATCATTGCATGAAGGAATAATCTGTTCAAGTCATTGTTGATGAATCAAGAATCTTGGAAGTGGTCGGAGAAACGAATAGTGATGAAAGTGTTTTCAAATTGGAAACTTCTCATCCAACCAAATACAAAAAACATTCTTGAGAAACAAATAATTGATTATATTGAAACATGGTTCCAAAGCATTGTTGGCCAATCAATGCAAACAAATTTTGGTTACATCCGGCTCAGTTTTTCCTTAAAACACTTTGGACATGCCCCTGACTCTTTGGTACCAGTCTCGATATGTTCCCTAATTCTGGAGTTCATTCCACAAATTAGTTGGATGCTTGAATGGCTCCATTGGAAGTCTACTTACACTTGAAAAGTGTCCCTTTCCTCTAAGTAGGATAGGGTAGGTAAATCTTCTTTGTACATAGTTTGATTTTTCAGTCAAAATTTTATGCAATAAAGCAATTGCTAAGTGGAGGCGATGTTTGAAGATAACTCCATAGAGGAAGAATTACAAGAATCCATTTTGAAGATTAATTTATAGCCTAATGAAGAAGGCATATGGTCTTCAGATTCTAGTGTTCTTAAAAACCCATAAGGGGTTACTGTCCCGCAATTGGAGCCAATAAATTTGGTCACCTCTATTTTCCTGCTCCCGGAATAAAAAAAAAATTGACATCAGAAGAAGAAAATTTTGAACGATTATAAGTTAATTGCGTAGCCTCAGTCTCATCTTTGTCACACATTTTTTGGATTTAAAATCCAAGTTCGTATGATCAAGATATCCATGTTTTTATCTTTTCGAAAAAATAGCACTTCCTCAATATGCGACAAAGCTAATTTTTCTTGGAACTAAGAATTCTTGGAACCACTATGATTCTCATGGAACCACACTTATGTTCTTGGAACCATGTTTAATTCTTGGAACCATTAATATCTTGGGACTTCTATCTTAATTTATTGGAACTCGACATTTTCTTGGAGCTAAATTACTCCACTCTTCTCCACTCTACCATACTTATACTCTTCCACATTAAGTGCTACTCTCTTGTTCCTCTCTTATACTCCATTCCATACTTCAAATTTTTTTTCACTTCTCTCACTTCTCAATTTCCCCTCCACTCCTCTCTTCTATACTTAGAATTTTTTTTGAAATCCCCTCTCCCCTACTTCTTATCTCCCTCTCTGCTTACTTAGTTTATTTCTCAAATCCCCCCCCCTCCTTATCCCTCCATATTTCCTCCCTTTACTCCTTCTAGGCCCATACTTTGGATTTTTTTTGGGGTTTCTCCCTTACTCACTCACCACCACGTGCTCATACATCAATTTCGATCCATCCCACACCTCCGATAGCCCACAACTCTGATAACCCCTCCTTATCTCTCCTCCCTCATCACCACCGTGGGTTCATACCTCTTATCCCTCCACACCCCCCTCACCTCTGATAAACCGACAACCCACTTCTCTCTCCTCCCTCACGATCTTCCTCCTCTATCATTCAATTTTCCCTTCCTTAACATTTATCCTAAGTCCCTCTCCATTTTATCATTAACCAATCACATGAAGACACATGTTAACCAACCATTGGATGACACATGGAAACCATTGGAATCATGGCATGTGGCAATATATAGTATCCAATGACAACATGGCATGTGGTGATGACGTGGAAGTTGACTCACTGTTGATTGGGTGTTGACTGGGTGCTTGGTGGATGATGACTGGGCAATCAAAATGTTAATTAATTCGTGAAATTTCCTAAGGTGGAATCTCCATGGTTTAATTAGTCTCCTTATGTTCCACATGTAAGCCACATTAAAATTTTCTATATATATATATTACACAACCAAACAACACAAATGCATGTGGGATATACATTATAAAAAAAAAGTCAAATTTTTAATGGAGGAGGCAAATTTAAATCAAGGGCTAGGATTGACCCATGAAATTGATCAATGGTGGTTGAGTCTTCGACTTCCTAAGCTGATATCTTGAGCTCTTGACCTCCATTTGCAACAAAATATACCTCCTTGGAAAGATGATTCGACGATGAATATTATGGAAGAGGTTTCAAGGGACGAAATTGGCCATACATCTTTAAAAAATTAAAAGAATATTCAACTATATTTTTATAGTTTGATGATAAATCTGTTCGATACTCCGACTTTACGAGCTTATATCTCGAGATATATAAATACAAATTGTACTTGGGAGGACTTATTGGAAATCTGAGATGATGAATATTGCATATAAAATGGTTACCATGCCAGAAAAGTTCAATATCTTTCACAGAAAATTAAAATACAATCCTCTTTTTAAAAAGGCCACTAGTTAAAATTTTCAAAGTAAAAGATTAATTTTTTTTTATTAAATACGAAAAGGGCCCACTTCAAGGCACATATGTCAATGATACAAATTAATTAATGAGGCTTTAATGAGGAATTAATTAAAGTTATTATTTCAAGAAGAAAAACATATGGAAAATTCAAGAGGAGAAAACCCTAACTACCTCAAGAAGTTAGAGGAGCATATTTTAAAAAGAAAGAGAAGGATGCATCAAAGGGCTAGAAGCAGACAATCCAAAGATCATAATAAAATGGTCCAGCCATCAATATGCATCCAAATTTTTGGTCAACAAATACATATTTCCATTCTTCTTTTTCGTCTTCTTCTACACCATTTTCTCAAGGCTTTATTCAATATTTCTGAACTGAACATAAGGCTGAGTTCTTGAGTGTTTCTCTTGTATTCTTCAAGACTTTTTTTTGTATGATCATGGAGTATTTACAAATTTTAGTACCTAAACCGATATGATCAAGTGCTCCTCTATTCCTAAAACTAGCCTGATCCTTAAAGCCCTTTTCATGACCTAAATCCTCTCTATTTGATCTATACTTTTTATGTTTTGTTCATCCTTGGTTTGGTTTTCTTTTCTTTTAATCAATTTTATTGTTTTTTCTTAGAAGAAATGTTTAAATTAGTTACATAGATTTTAGTCACATCATGGATGGATTGTTTTCATTATCTAAGTTGTTGGCTCTCCCTTAATTTGTGAGGTTAAATAATATTCGCTGCAGAAAGAATGTGGTTTCTATAGCACAAAAATAACATTATTGCTAAAAATGCGTTGCAAAAACACGAGTATTCCGACAACGCATTTCAAAACCATCATTTGGGTGCGTTGATGAATTTGAAACGTTCTCTAATAATTCAAATCAAGATCTTGTCTCATCAAAGTCGGTGATGATAGTTCAACATAATAAAAAATAGTGAAGAATACCAGGTGGTTCCGATTGGTACACATGGATCTCCTTAACTATTATGGTCTTGGCCATTCATTTCTCATGATTTCATAAATTCAACACATCTCTATTTTGTTATCAAAAGCAAATAAGAGTAACTGTTCTAACATTTATGTCTATGTGAAATCCTGATTATAACATAAGGTTGTTGCAGGTCTATGATCAAACCCTAATTTACAGAAAAGGACCCTTCATTAGTACAAAGGAAATAGGGTTTGAAATTACATGAATGAAACGTAGCAGAAGTGGTAATCTTGTTCGTGTGGAGCCGAACGGGATTGAGCTTTTCGAGGCTCTGCCAGAAATCGGAGAAAAATTCACTCAGACATAATGGTATGGAATCTACAACGCTTTTCAAGGTTATCATATTGAAGTTGCTATGGATTTTTTCAAGAGTTTCGATGGGTTCCAAGCTCAGGTCGGGAATCTCACCATTCAGGTTTCAGAACATTCCATTTCTTCATCTTTCAGTTTTCCTATCAATGGTGAGAGGTGGTTCAAGAAGAAAGAGATCCCAAAAAACCTCTACAATAAGTTCCTCATTGAAGATCATCAAAATCCAGAATGGATCAAGGGAATTTCTAGTAAGTGGCTCAAGGAAGAATGGATAAATACTTTACTAGTGGTTCAAAAGTATATAACATATGAAGGTAGGTTTGCTACTACTTATCATTATCACATGAGATTTCTCCTACACTTGAATGAGAATAGCAAAATGAATTTACCTTTCTTTTTATTGAAAAGTCTAACCAAAATGGCCAGTAAGATTCAAACTCATCCAAAGAAAGCTTAGTACAGTCTCTTTCATCAAGGGCTCATCAAGGTATTGGTCATTCTAGATTTAAATAACACTCAGACCACATGGGAACATTTTTTAGTTGTATCTTGTTTTCAAACACAGGGACAGGGAATTTAGAAAGTTACCTTTGCTATGAAGACCGAAGCTCCTAAGAAAGTCATTATCTCAAAAAATAAGCCTATAATTGTACAAGTAGATGCTCCATCTGTCAAAAGGGAAACTAGATCAAACAAAAAGAAGCTACTCTTTCAGGAAGGAGGCACATCGAAACAAGGGCTGATATCTACCATAAAGAAACAAATTTATTTTGAATATAATAAGGTATATACAAGGAAAAGAATCAAGAAAGATATAGGAGAGTTAAAATCATCTCCTATACAAGGTGCAATGGAACCTATAAAAAAAATTACAGTTATGGAAACTGAGAAACCCTCAGGAACAAAGCAGAGAAAGAAAAGTTACAAAGGAGCTAAGAAGAAAGATAAAGGAAAGAAACCAATAGGTACATCAAGAAAACTCAGAAATCAACCTACAAACAAATTTAGACTAAATGCAAAGGCCATTTTTGATCCATCCCTGAAGAATGATAAGCCAATCATCATTGATGATGATACTCTTGAGGGTATTCCAGCTGAAACAAGTAAGAAAGCAAATATCATAAAAACAATCAATGATATTCCCATGAAGAAAACTAGAGCTTCTAATTCGAAGAGACAAAGGGTAATTTATGAAATTGAAATTCCAAAGCAAAATGATGAAGTAGAGCAGAAACAAAGCCACAACCCTTTAATGTCTCAATTACTAGAAACTGATGTTAAGATGCCATTATCTCCATCACCTGTACCAACAAAAGAAAACATTATGGATATGCCATCTATAGATGTTGAGATATCTGAAAATGCACCCAACAGTCACATGTTGTATATTGATCTCAATGAACCAACTATTGAAGAACATCCATAGACAATAAAGTCTGAAACAAGGGAAACATCAAAGAGAAAGAGATCTATAAAATAAAAAAATATCATTAAGCATTTTAGAGAACAAAAAAAACAACTAGGAAAACATAACCCCAGGCTACAACAAAGGTTGAAAACGCTGATAGAAAAACACGACAATCTTTGCAAGTTTTCTAAGAGACTCAGGAAGAAAAACATTAAGTTGTATTGGATTGGGATAATTCTCAAGACCAAGTTGCTTTAGGAGAAACATAAACACCAAACCCCTGTCCAAGGATGAAGTAAGTTTGAGAATTTTGTTACAGGTTTCATTAGTTTTGATTCGTGCTACAAAAATGTTGTTCTTTTTGCAGCTCCCCTGTTTTAAAAACTATCAAAGTGCTACATGTATCTAAAGGCTCCTCTTTGTGACAAATTCGAAGACCATGAAGTATGAAGACCAAATCAAGCTGAATATTATCCACTACATATTTTTCTCCAAGCTGCTATTCTAGATTACATTTAATTATGGATCTTAGGCTATTTTGGAGAAGTCAAAGATTTGATCCATAGAAAGAGGATATTGATCTAGAAATTAGCAGTCTAGTTTTCATTATTTGATTTAAATAGTTCAAATGTTGTTGTATTAAATCTGGTTAGATTGAATATATGATCATAAATGAACCTACTTTTTAGGATCTAAGATCTGATTTTGTATGTACTCCTTATTTATAAAAGGAGGATCAAAAGAGAAAGAAAGGGTTGAGGTTTTTGGGATTAAACAAAAGGGGAAGGTATGAAAAATTGTAAAGAGCTTAAAGCTTGCAAGATTTTATACTCAAGGAATCAAACATCCTGGTGGTTAGACTATTTATCTATGTATTTCATCTTTGTCTGTCTTATTTGAATGCAATTGAAATTTATGCAAAGCATTTATTTCTTCTTGGTTCAACTTTAATTCTAGTGAATAATTTACTGTTAAATTACATGTTTTGAGGATTTGCATTCAAGTACTTGTTTCAGGTTTTAAAATATCATTTTGAACTTGAAAATATTCTTAATACAAATGAACATATTTTTAACTTGTGCTCTATGTTTCCTCTATATTTTCTTCTACATTCAATTGTTTGTTTATCTGACTTATCAGTGTGAATGCCCTTGACTAAGTAAAGTGTTGTTGGTAATTTAATTGAAAGTGTGTGACCAGATCTATAACCTTCCAACCTATCCCAACCTATCCAAACCACTTGATTCATAATTCAAACCAAAAAAACTAATGCAATAACTGAGGTGCCCTAGATTTTCCCTATAATAGTCTAGTGCAAACTTTAGGGATAACAACAACCATGTATGTGACTTCCAGATGTAAGCCAAGATTGTCTATTGGATTCATGGAAATTTAGTCCTTGTGTTTGACAAGATTTGTTTATGAAGGTTTAGTTAATTGGTTTGCTGAAATGCTTTGTATTGTTGAAAATCTTCATGAAACTCCACAAAGAACTACTTCGGGGTTTTACTTTAATGATTTCTCAGATCTTGGTATCTTCGAGGATGAGATTTTTCATCCAAAGAGGATTAACACCTCTATAAAAATGTAGGAGGATTCATATCATCATGAGGTTGTTTTTTGGACCTTAATAGATCTTAGCATTAACAAGTGCCCAATGCTATTTTGGGTGCAACTTGATCAACCTATAATGCATCGAAGAGTGCATTGTGATAGTTATAGTAGTGGTCAACATCGTTTGCTTTATAATCCCAATCAAATTCTTATTCGTGGACTTTGCAACACCATTCTCCTAGGGATAGTAGTTAAATGAGTAACACAAAATAACTCCCTTCTCTAATGTAAACTTAGTGATATCTAAGGATGAAAATATGAATCATTATCAAATACTAAACCATAAGTCACACTAAACCTAGTAATGATTCACTCTTCTAGAAATGAATCATTGTTCGATCATTCATAGTAGCTAAAGGAATTGCTTCTAATCACTGAGTAAAGTAATTAGTGGCTATTAGCATGTACCTATGTCTTTTAAAGGAACGAAAGATGATTTATCCTATCACATTGAGTCCCCATTGTTCAAAAGGTTTGTCAATGGTAATACACTACAAAGGCACTACATTGTTCTTCTCCTCCTTGGCACATGTTTGGAAAATACAACACTTTCAAACATGTGCATGTGCATCCTTGAACAATGTTGGCCAAAAATACCCAACCTCTGAGTGCTTTATGTGTACTGGTGTTTCTTAAGAAATGTTTGCCTACTGGCTTATCATGTAAATCATTCAAGAATCTCTTGGAATCTAGTTTATCCAAACATCTAAGTAGCACATTATCATAATTCTTCTTGAAGAGAATCCCATTAATGAGTATGCATCGAGTCTTAATTCTTTTCGATTTTTGACATCTAATGGTAACTAGTATTTCAAATCATAATAATGATGAATTTATATTTACAAGTATAAAAAGAATGTCATATGTGTACACAGACACTTCATTCTCCCAACTTACTTTGTCATCTTGATCTTGTTTTTCGGTTGCTAACTTGCATAATCTTTATCCTCCAACCATGGAAATGGTTTTGATATCTAAGTCATACTCATGGATATAAGTAATCCAATTGGAACACTTTTCATCGAGTTATTTTTGGATGAATAATGATCTTATAGCCTAATGTAGAGCAATGAATTTAGTGTGACTTTTCAAAATGTAAGCTCTAAATTGTTTCATGACTTTAACCACAACGCATGCTTGTTTTTCAGTAATTGAGTAATTCATTTTAGTGCCTTGTAACTAGTGTTCATGAATAAAATTGGGAACTCAATTTGTTCTTCATCTTTATGTGTGAGCACAAAAACTAAGTAATATTTTGAAGAAAAGATATGAGGTAAAAGTCATTTTCATAATTAAGACTGCTTAAAGCTAGAGTAGTGGTAATAAATAAGTTAATTTTTTGAAATTTGACCTCAACCCTAGTCCATTAGAAAATCACATCATTCTTTGCTCATCTTTTTTAAGGGTTTGATAATTTCTGTGAATTTGGATATGAATTACCTCCCAAAGTTGCTTTTCCCAAAGAATAATTACACTTCCTTATTATTGTGTGGTGGGGTAATCTACATTATAGATTTCATTCATTCATGTCTACTGGTACATGCTCCTTTGAGATAGTCTATCCTAACATCTTTCCTTTGGTTATGGTGAAGACACATTTCATAGGATTCAAAGAGATCCTATACTTACTACATCTCTCAAATATGTGCTTTAGATGTTGTAAATGGTTAGAACATTTATTATAAATATCATGATGTCATCAATATAGAAGTATACACTCCTGTTAATGAGGCCTTTGAACACAATGTCCATTGTGCGCTAAAAAGTAGCATCTACATCCATCATTCCAAATGAAATTCTTTTGTAGGCGTAAATTCCCCATTTGGTTTTGAAGGAAGTCTTTAGTCTATCTTGATTAAAAACAAGCACTTGATTATAGCCACACAACTCTTTTAAGAGAGAAAACATCTCAAAATTGATCACTAATTTTATGATCCTCTCTATGGGAGGCATAAGATAGTTGCCCTTTTTTTATGCCCACTTTAGGTTTCTAAAGTTGACCCATGAACTTATTTTGCCACTCTTCTTTCTAACTAGAACAATATTCATGATCCAAGAGGAATGCAAACATGAAATGTGATTTTTGCATCCAGTAATTTCCTCAACTCTTTTTGGATTAATGGTTCAAGAAAAGGTTGTATTTTCCTAAGTTTCTTCTGAAAGGGATTTATATTGGGGTACAAAGCTATAACATGTTGAATGATCTTGATATCTTAAATATTTAAATCCTAATATGTCTACGCAAATATGTCTTCTTAAACAACCTTGTGTATCCTTGCCTATCAGTGTCAGTGCAACAAGAATTGAGATTAATAGTCTTTGGGTCCTTTTCCAATCCCAAGATTATAACTTCATACTACAATGAAGAATTGTTCATTTTAACATCATTAGCTATCTTAAAATGATATTGTGAGTTGAAAAACTTCTCTAAAGTAACAACATTCTTTGATACCTTATTGGTCTTCAAATTAAGCATCCAATATTTGCAATCATTCAAGGCCTTAGTGATTTTTTCAATCAATGATTGCATCTTGGAATGTGTCTTCATTGATGAATATTTCTATAATTCATCGATATTCATTGAAAATTATCTAGTTTGCAATGTTGTCTGGGATCGATGCCTTGAACAAAAGTTCAATAGAAAACTCATTAGTAAACAGATCATCCAATGAAGACATATGAAAAACAACATTAGCTAAATAATTGTCCTCTATGTTCTCTTTACAAGGAATGGAATTACTATTAAATACTTTACATTCATAAATTAATTTCCACACCTCTTCTTAATAACCTATCAATTGAAGAAAATCACAATATATAGAAGTTTTTCCTTTCCTCACAATAATCTCAGAGTCACCAAAAAGTTTTAGGAATTTAACATTCATCTAAATGGTTTTCTTAAGTCATAAAACTAAAATCTCTTACTTGGTCATGTTATCGGTACAATCAAACTTAAGTTTACAAGAAACATAGGTGGATTTATCATTTATATAAATTAGTAAGAAACCTACACCCATGCCTTCTTGATACTTAGATCCATAAAAAAACCACTTTCAAATGCTATTATATAAGTTACTTGTATTTACACTATTTATACTATCTGCCTTTGAAATTGCATAGTGAGAATCACTAGTATGTGCCCAAGAGATGACATTACATTGCTTATCAGATAACAAAGGTGAAGCAAGAAAATAGTTTCCAAGACTAGTTTCTAAAAGCATGGCGGGATCATTTGTTCCTTCAAGCTCTGTGACCATATACTTCATGTGCTTCTCTTGATCAATTATTCCCTTCCAAGCTCCGTGACCATATACTTCATGTACTTCTCTTGATCAATTATTCCCTTCAAAGACAACAACTAGTGAGACGAATCAATTGTCCTTTGAGTTTCTGCAACTAATATTTTCTCAAGAACAAACTATAATATTCTATAACATAACCAACAACAATATCAATAATTTGATGCACTCATGGATTGGAAGCAACTAGAATTAAAAAATCCTTTAATTAACCCAAAATTTTACTTTTGGTGCATGGAACACTTGAGATATTTGACATTCAATTTCTTGCATACCAAGTAAGGCAAGACAATTTTACCTTTGACTTATCCAATTGAATGATGTGCATGGAACATTTGAGGCATTTGACATTCAATTTCTTGCATACTAAGGCATGACATTGGTGTTAGGTTAAGAGTCAAAGTTGTTAGGTCAATAATGGTGGTTTTAGACACATGGTTTCGGTAGCCCATGGTTTCAGAGTTCATAGATAACATATAATGAAAGCCTTTAAAAGGATGGTGNACTTTTGGTGCATGGAACACTTGAGATATTTGACATTCAATTTCTTGCATACCAAGTAAGGCAAGACAATTTTACCTTTGACTTATCCAATTGAATGATGTGCATGGAACATTTGAGGCATTTGACATTCAATTTCTTGCATAGTAAGGCATGACATTGGTGTTAGGTTAAGAGTCAAAGTTGTTAGGTCAATAATGGTGGTTTTAGACACATGGTTTCGGTAGCCCATGGTTTCAGAGTTCATAGATAACATATAATGAAAGCCTTTAAAAGGATGGTGATACTCCATTGTAATGCATGGAGAGTTGATTGGGGAAGACTCACTTGGCTAACTTGATCCGGTTTGGCCAAGAGACTAATAAATCTATTAGCCCATTTTTTTCTATTTAGGTTTTCCAGAATAAAATCTTGTCGTTTCTATGTTCTTGGTTGTTATTTTAATTTCTCTCACATTTTAATTTTCCTTTGCTTTCGAGTGGTATTAGAGGGAGACTGAGATCGACTCTCTCGCGAGAGGGCCTAGGGATATGGAATCCCGTGAGAGTAAGGAGAGTAGATCTGTCACTGTGAAGAAGAGAAGCCCTGTGAGTGAGCAGTCACGTAAGGGTGTGCTATGAGGAGATGCCATTGTAGAAGGTTCCAACTGCCACCCCAAGAAAAGAGGCCAAGGTGAAGTTTGGGGATTTGAAGAATGGATGGATTCCGGTTGTGGTGAGAGCCAGAGAGATAATCGAAAAGAAAAACAGTGGTGCGGGTTCTACAGGGGCTTTGATCCTAGGACCTAGATAAAAATGATGGCGAGGTTGATGATGGGGTGCTTGTCAAGCACCGACAGTGGGATTCCTAGAGACGCGCCCTACTCGATGGTGCGCTTGGAGGTGGAGACACCTTTGAAATAGAATCGAGAGCCTTCAAGTTGACAAGTCGATGCAAAATGGTTGCAACAGATAGGATTAGGTTCGAAGTAGAGGTAGCAACAGAAAAAACAGTCGATGAGAGCCAGTGAATGAGAAATGGTGGCGGAGAAAATACTGATGCCCTAGTTCAATACGTGCAACATCAAAGTCTTGGCGTTGGGCTGCGAAACAATGTGAGGTGGATTCAGGCGTGGAGCAAACATGAGAGGTGGATTTAGACATGGATTTGGCCAAGGTGACAAAGGTCGCGGGGAACATCACGGTGGCCAGCGTGGAGCCCAAAATAAAGTGTTTAGGATCGTGATGATAGAGTCGCCCTAGCCTAGTCCACTGGGGTTTGGAGTTTTGGTGACAACGAATTCCCAAGATTAGGATTTTAGATCCTATAATTCAGTGTTGGTTATAACTAATGAGACCAAATTAGAATATGGGTGAGAGCGCATTTAATAGTCAGTTCTTATGTAACTGTGTATTTTTATATATTCATTTTATGCCCGTAGAGGCTGAGTATGAGATGAATGGGTGAACTACTGTAAATCTCTTTGATTTGAATAATAAGACAACCGATGCCTTCGCTTGGTGGATGTAGCCCAAATCTAGGGTGAACCACATAAATCTCTATGTTTGTTAATCTGTCTGATTGATTGATTGTCTTATGTAAATTGTGTTTTTCTGCATTTGCAATTTTAACAATTGGTATCAGAGATGGTTGGAGAAGAAGGTGTCGGGAGCATCAAATTCTCGGAGGACTAGCAGGAGTGAAACTTGTGCGAGGTACGTCGATTTCCACATCGTCGTAGAGCTCTTCTCTGGGAAGGTTCAATGTCTTTCTAACTCGTCTTTCGTTCATCCAGAAATCTCGAGATCATCGCAGTTCACCTCCTATGACAGGTGAGACGACCACCTCAAATTGCCGCAACCCAGCTGCATGGTACAATGCGACGACCCATTGATTCTCGTCACTCCGCTGTTGCATCGAAAGGTGCGATGAACCCATAACTCGATGCACTGTGTTCACCTTGGGAGGTGCAACGAAATTCATTTGGCGGTGAAAGTAGTATTTTAACTAGTTCATTTCAAACTTTTACTGTTTACTGTTTCAATCCGTGGCCATATGTGCACGAGATTTAAGGATTTCTTTTCCAGAAGATTGTCACGATGATTCCGATTATGATGCTTCTTTGTGATGGTTGAAACCCTAAGTCTTTCTTTTACTCTTTTAAAAACTATTTCCATCTCTGCAATATAGTTGGTATTCTAGATGGCAAAAACACAGATTGCTAAATTTGAAATTGAAAAGTTTAATGGCAAAAACAATTTTGAAATCTGGAAGGTGAAGATGCACGATTTGCTCGTGCAACAAGGCGTGGTGAAGGCGCTTTTGGGAAAATCAAAGAAACCCGTGACCATTTCAGATGATGAGTGGGAAGAGATCGATGCGAGAACATTGAGCGCCATACGTCTGTGTTTGGCCGATGATGTTTTGTTCAACATTGTTACAGAGAAGACAACAACCGGTTTGTGGACGAAGCTGGAAAGCTTGTATATGACGAAATCCTTGACGAACAAGATCTTCCTGAAAAAACAATTGTATAGTTTGTGCATGAAGGAAGGTACAAAAATAGCTGATCATTTAAATACTTTTAATACTCTTTTAGTCCAGTTGACTAGCATGGGAGTGAAATTCGAATCTAAAGATAAGGTGATTACATTGTTGTGTTCTTTGCCCGAGTCATGGGATCATTTTGTTACCTCTATTAGCTTCAGTGCAACAAAAAGTATTGAGTTTGATGTTATTGTTGGAGCTTTACTGCCTGAGGAAACAAGGAAGAAATTCAATTTAGAAACCTCTACATCTGAGGCAGTGGTGATCAGAGGAAGAACTAAAGAAAGAGGATAGGGTCAGAGGGATTTATCTCGGTCAAAGTCGAAGGGAAAGAAGAGCAAGCTTAAGTGCTGGTTTTGTGGCAAATCTGGACACCTGAAGAAGGATTGTTGGAAGCGACAACAAGCCTCCAAAGAAGACTCTCCAAAGGAAACGAAAGAAGTAAACGCCACTGAAACAGGTTCAACAACAGGTTCATGTATGACTGATGAAGTTTTATCAATTAGTATTGGTTCACGTCATGATCAACAGTGGTTATTAGATTCCACTGCTTCAAATCACATGTGTCTTCATAGACACTGGTTTGTTACTTACCAGTCTATAGATGATGGAATAGTTTACATGGGAAATGATATCTTGTGTAAAGTTGTGGGAATTGGTAGCATTCAAATTAAGATGTTTGATGGAACTGTTAAAATACTAACTAATGTGAGACATGTACTCGAGCTTAGGAAGAACCTAATTTCTTTGGGAGTCTTAGACACTGGAGGATATAAGAGTATTGTTCAAGGTGGAGTTATGAAAGTTTACAAAGGAATCCTACTGGTTATGAAAGCGAAGAACGTTGGTAACCTGTTTCTGTTAGAAGGAAGAACTGAGTCAGATCATGTGACAATGGTATCTGAGAACGACAACGATTCTGTTCGATTATGGCATTAATGGTTGGGCCATATGAGCGAACAAGGATTGAAGGTATTATCTGATCGCAAGTTACTTCCTAGTCTAAAGTATTTAAAGTTAGATTTATGCAAGCACTGCATTTATGGAAAACATAATAGGCAGAGATTTAAAACCGGAAGACACACTAGTGAAGGAATCCTTGATTATATCCATTCTGATGTTTGGGGACCATCCCCCACTGTTTCGTATGGAGAATCATCATACTTTGTTACCTTTATAGATGATTTTTCTAGGAAGGTGTGGATCTATATGTTGAAGAGAAAGGCTGACGTATTTACAGTTTTCAAGCAGTTTAGAGATTTAGTGGAAAAGAGCACTGGTAGGTCCATTAAATGTCTAAGAATCGATAATGGTGGTAAATTTACGTCAATGTAATTTGAGAAATATTGCAAGGAGTTTGGGATTGATAGGCATAAAACCATTGCCTATACTCATCAACAAAACGGATTAGCTGAACACATGAACGTGACTCTTCTAGAGAGAGCAAGGAGTATGCTAAGTAACGCCAACTTGCAACAGGAACTGTGGGCAGAAGAAGTAACTACAACTTGTTATCTGGTGAATCGATCACCATCAACAACAATAGAGTGAAAAATTCCTGAAGAGCTATGGAAAGGTCACCCTTGTAATTATTCTAATCTTAAAGTTTTTGGTTGTGAAGCCTATGCTCTAATTCCGAAACATCAAATTTCTAAATTAGATCCAAAATAAAAAAGGCTTATCTTTGTTGGATATGGTGATGATATTAAGATGTACAGGTTGTGGGATCCTACTTCCCACAAGATCACCATTAACAAAGATGTAATATTTGATGAATCATCTCATCAAATCAGATGTAGATGTTCAAACGAAACATGAAGAAGTACCTAAGTATCAACAGATTCAGTTTGAAACTAGTTCAAATACAGATGAAAGTGAACATGAACAAGTTTATGAAGATGTTCATGAAGAGTTTCCTGCAGAGGAAGACATGGTTGATGAAAAAAATCAACAGAATGTGGATGAGCGACAAACTTCCCTAAGGAGGTCCACGCGGATTAGAAATCCTCCAAGAAGGTATGCTGATTTTGTTTCGTCAGTTTCTTTAAGTACTAATGATTATGAACCTTCATGCTATCAGGAAGCTGTGAAGGGTTCTAATAGTGATAAATGGAAAGAAGCAATGAAGGATGAAATGAAGGCATTAGAGAGGAACGCCACATGGGACCTGGTAGAACTTCCAAGAGACAAAAGAACTGTAGGTTGCAAGTGGGTCTACAAGCTGAAGAAGGGTGTTGATGATAAGGTAGAAAGGTACAAAGCAACGTTGGTTGTGAAAGGATATTCTCAGAAAGAAGGTATTGACTTTCATGAGATTTTTTCACCAGTTGTTAAGTCTGTTTCAATTCGAAGTGTGTTAGCATTGGTTGCTTTACTTGATTTGGAGTTGGAACAACTAGATGTTAAGACTGCTTTCTTACAAGGAAATTTGGATGAGGAGATCTACACGGAACAACCTAAAGGGTTCATTTAGAATCGCAACAAGAAATTTGTTTGCAGGCTCAAGAAATCATTGTATGGTCTGAGGCAGTCGCCTAGACAATGGTACAATAAATTTGACTCTTTCACGGTGAGCCAAAATTATACAAGGAGTGAGTATGATCATTGTGTCTACTTTAAGAAATTGAATAATGACATATTCATTATCTTAGTATTGTATGTTGACGATATGATTTTAGCAAGAAAAAACATAACTGAGATCAATAGGTTAAAGGCTCAGATGGCTAGGATGTTCGATATGAAAGATCTAGGAGTAGCAAGGCATATTTTGGGCATGGAGATATTCAGAGACATGAGGAATGGTAAGCTTTGGTTGTTACAACAAAAGTATGTTGAGAAGATACTTTTTAGGTTTGGTATGAATAATGTGAAACCAATTTCAGTCCATTTGGTTTCACATTTTAAGATTTCTTCAAGTTTATGTCTTATTACAAAAGAAGAAAAGGAATATATGTCTCAAATACCATATGCTAATGCAATAGGAAGTCTATTGTATGCGATGGTTAGTACAAAGCCAGACATTTCACATGCATTTGGGGTTGTCAGCATGTATATGGAAAATCCAGGTAAAGAGCACTGGGCAACAATGAAATGGGTGCTTCGGTATTTGAGAGGCACAAGTAATTACTGTATCACTTATAACGGTGGTTGTGAATTAGTCCGTGGATATGTTGATTCTGATTTTGCAGGTGATTTGGACAAGAGAAGGTCGACTTCAGGGTACATATTTACTCTTGTAGGTGGAGCTATTAGTTAGATGTCAAAGCTACAAAATATTGTTGCTTTATCCACTACATAAGCATAATACGTAGTTGCTTCACATGCTTGCAAAGAGGCAGTTTGGTTGAAAGGTTTGTTTGGTGAGTTTGGAAGGATGCAAGACAAAGTAAAGTTAGTTTGTGATAGTCAAAGTGTTATTCACTTAGCTAATAATCCAACCTACCACAGTAAAACAAAAATTATACCTATCAAGTACCATTTTGTAAGACAGGTCGTCAATGAACGTGGAGTCTCTCTTGAAAAAGTTCATACAAAATAGAACTGCGCAAACATGTTCACAAAACTAGTACTTTAGAGAAGCTAGGATGGTGCTTGGCTTCTCATGGCTTGCAAAAAAGGTGATGAACAAAAGGAAGGAGCAAGGTATCAGGTTAATTGTTGTCAAGGTGGAGATTGTTGGAATTTTGTTGACAACGAATTCCCAAGATTAGGATTTTAGATCCTATAATTCAGTGTTGGTTATAACTAATGAGACCAAATTAGAATATGGGTGAGAGCACATTCAATAGTCAGTTCTTATGTAACTGTGTATTTCTATATATTCATTTTATGCCCGTAGAGGCTGAGTGTGAGATGAATGGGTGAGCTACTGTAAATGTCCTTGATCTGAATAATAAGACAACCGATGCCTTTGCTTGGTGGATGTAGCCCAAATTTGGGGTGAACCACACAAATCTCTGTGTTTGGTAATCTGCCTGATTGATTGATTGTCTTACGTAAATTGTGTTTTTCCACATTTGCAATTTTAACATGGTTGCCTAGGAAATTAGCTCATGTGACAGTTCGGCTTGAGAAGTAACATAAAGGGCATGATCTGATGCATATAGTGATAAAGAAGCATAGAGTTGCGACCATGAAGGTGGATCTACTGTCCTGATGCAAATTTGGAGCCTAATGGTTTGAAGGTAACATGAGGTTGTGCAACACATGGTGGAAGATGAACATCAAGGCGAGAGGATGGTGGCATAAGTGATTAGATAACAACAATACAAAAATTATTATTATAATGGAGTTGAAAATTTAATATAAATGGGCATACGACTATAAGGCATGGAGGTGAGTGGTGTAGACTCACTTGGACGAATTGGCTGTATTTGGTCAAGGAAAACCCCAAGTCAAGTTTAAATGAGATTATGAGACTTGATTGTAATGAGGCATGAGTTGAGCGAGAGGTTGGTTTGCTTGGTCGGGTTTGATCAAGGGACTAATAGATCTATTAGATGGTTTTCCTAGGATAAATTGCAAATCTTGTGTCATGATTTATGTGTTTTTGCTATGATTTGAAATATTATTTTTTTTCTTGCATTTTTAAAACTTTCATTTGGTATCACAACTATGATATCACATGAAAGGAATAAGCAAAACATGTGAGATAAAATAATAAACCATCAATAACAAAACACACAACTCATGCACTAGATTATCCTGGAAAACCTAAATCGGGAAAAACCAACTAACAGATCTATTATCCCCTTGACCAAACATGACCAAGCCAACCAACCTCTTTCCTCGGGCAAGTGAGCCTTCACTGCTCAAATATCGACTCATTACAATGGAGTCTCCTAAGCTTATTTAAAGGATTCATTACATGTAATCCACAAGCTCAATACCACGGGTCACCAATACCATGTGCCTGAAACCATTACTGTTAACCTAACAACTTTGACGGTTTCACCAAGTGAAGTTTAACCTAAGAATTGGAGGATTTCCCTGAATCAATCAAACAATTATGCACATCATGATTAATACTTTTGAAAGTCAAAATAAATCAAGGGGTTTGAGAGTTGAACTTTTTGTCAATTGCTACATTCACTACTAATTTATTCTTTGTTATAATTGGCTTGTTTCTAGTCTTCAACAATAACTCGTGATGTTGGCTAACACTAAGTAAATCATGAAAATAAAAATTAACCTTAATATTTTTCATATCAATGACCATGTTATAATCATTTCAAATTTGTATGAATGAGTTGAAGAAGACATGCTTGGTCGGGTTTGATCAAGGGACTAATAGATCTATTAGATGGTTTTCCCAGGATAAATTGCAAATCTTGTGTCATGATTTATGTGTTTTTGCTATGATTTGAAATATTATTTTTTCTCTTGCATTTTTAAAACTTTCATTTGGTATCACAACTATGATATCACATGAAAGGAATAAGCAAAACATGTGAGATAAAATAATAAACCATCAATAACAAAACACACAACTCATGCACTAGATTATCCTGGAAAACCTAAATCGGGAAAAACCAACTAACAGATCTATTATTCCCTTGACCAAACATGACCAAGCCAACCAACCTCTTTCCTCGGGCAAGTGAGCCTTCACTGCTCAAATATCGACTCATTACAATGGAGTCTCCTAAGCTTATTTAAAGGATTCATTACATGTAATCCACAGGCTCAATACCACGGGTCACCAATACCATGTGCCTGAAACCATTACTGTTAACCTAACAACTTTGACGGTTTCACCAAGTGAAATTTAACCTAACAATTGGAGGATTTCCCTGAATCAATCAAACAATTATGCACATCATGATTAATACTTTTGAAAGTCAAAATAAATCAAGGGGTTTGAGAGTTGAACTTTTTGTCAATTGCTACATTCACTACTAATTTTTTCTTTGTTATAATTGGCTTGTTTCTAGTCTTCAACAACAACTCGTGATGTTGGCTAACACTAAGTAAATCATGAAAATAAAAATTAACCTTAATATTTTTCATATCAATGACCATGTTATAATCATTTCAAATTTGTATGAATGAGTTGAAGAAGACATTGAAGGGATGGAAGAATACGTATTAGTTGTGTTATTTGAGAAAGTGGAGTGAGTAGTAGATACAACATTCTGTTTACTCCATAGACGATAATTTCTCTTAGTTGTCTACATGACATGAATCTCTTCTATCACTTCTTCTTCTTTACCTTTGATATCTATTTCATAAGTAGGCACTAGATCCCACACTACCATTGTGAAAAAAGATTCATTTACTTCCTCATATTCTTTTGTATTTTTTTCTACAATTGAAGATTGCTACCCTTCATTAAAAACATTATCAATGGAATTAATGAATATATGTATTCTTCTCTAAATGATCTATTCGATGACATGAACAAAATGTTATATATCCATGTTATTTAATCCTATACCGATGTTAACAATAATTGTTTCCACCAATTTTACAACCATTAGACTTGAAACGATCTGAAAGTATTTTATCTAGATGATCTTTCCTTTGCTTTTTTTTGTAGGCCTATTATGTCATTTGGAATCTTTGAATCACTCATTTCAAACTCTCCATATCCATGTTTGGATATTTTTCTTTAGATTTGGAACTACTAAATTGTTGTTCTTTTGGGTTGTAGCAAGTGCATTTTTCCTTTCTCCCAAATCTAGGTTTCCTTTCAAACTTGAAATTTTCTATTCTACTTTGCAAGCTTCTTTGAAAGCACTTGCCAAAGTATTTTTACCCACTCTCTTAATGAATATAACAATGGACATTTGAATCACACTCGAATAAAATTTCAATAGTACATCTTGAGGCTATTGGGATTTTGTTTAGAAAAGTAGTGAATCTTTGGTTGAAATCTTTTACTCTCTATTTTGGGTCTATTTTGATTCTTAATAATTGTAGAAAGATACCCACTTGAATTTTTTCATCACCAAACTTTGCTATAAACACAATATCAAAATATTCCCAACTAGTAATAGATCGAGTAGTTAGGTTAATATACCATGTAGTTTCTCTTCCATTGAAAGTGCAAGGAAACATGTAGCAAACCAAGTCTTCATGTTTGAAATTAAGCAATCTGTTTTCTTGCATGAATTTCTTCATGTGATATTTAGGTAAATTGGATTTATCTGGATCAAACTTTAATAATAATCTTTCTGCATTCTTAGGAAGATCACGTGTCACACGGAGAACATTTAATGCACAAGGAGCCAACAAAACATGTTGATTTTCATCCATATGATCAAACTTTAGCGACAATATTTCTGCATTCTTGGGAAGTTCGTGTATCACACCTAGAAGATTTAATGCACAAGGAGCCAACAAAGTAGGTTAATGTTCAACAATATTTCCTTTGGGAGAGTTACTTATAGAACTTGAAGTAAAAAGACGATTCTAAACTAGAGAAAGAATCTTCTGATTGATCTATAGGGGGAGTACATGGGATTTGATTTAAAAGTTTTGGGATATCTTGGGAAATCAAGTCAATGAGATCACCTATGTAAGTTTCTTTTCCAGAATCCAATTGTTGAGTTGGAATCCTACAAGATGGTTGTCATCGAGGTAACTTGTGTATAGTAGGTAATGCTTTGATTCGATGAGCATCAGAAGGAGTTAATATTAAAAAATATTTAAATTCTTCAGAAGGAATGATATACTAATACTCGACCTTGAATGGCTGTTAGATTTCAAATTGTGAGTCAATTTTGAAACAAGGATTAGCTCTGGTTTGCAATGGTATCTCACTTTCTAAGTGAGCTTCACTATGTTCAAAGTTTGGTTCTAGACTTGTTTTAGGCACTTTTGCGTGTAAGTTTGCTTCTTTTCTAGATCACTAGAGTAAGAGTTGTGTTTGTTCATTGGAGAAAGATATCAATGCAAATCACATAATTATCAGGCATAAAAGGATTCACCTCCTTATAGTGCCAAAATGTTGACATGGACAAATGACCCTCATCAACAACATATTTTTACTTAGTGATTTGCATTGATATTTTTCAACTATTGTATACAAGGCAATATGTTATATTATGCTCTCTAATATATATAATCTAATCTAAACTAATCAATGGAAATGTAGAAATGTAAAAGAAGATGAGGTGAATGCAGAAAAAACAATGTGACACATGCAATAGGCAAGACGTAGCTAACAAAATCCTAATTAAAGGATCAAAAGAAGAAGGTCCATCAATGAAACTAATAACAAGGAGAATACTTCACCATTATTATAAAAAAATGGACCCAACTTGGAATTTCATAACCAATGTTATCAAGATGGAACTGTCTAACCTAAAAAAACAGAACCGAACCAAAAGAGGACTTGAAATGGAATTGGTAAATAAAGGGGAAACAAAACTTGTTCACCAAAAAATACATATAATATTCAAATTTCGATAAAGAAATATATATTCATGTACTTCCATGTGAATCCAAACTACTAGACACAAATATGCATTTTTTTCTAACATATATAGAAATGAAGGCACAAGAAAACAAATTAGCACCAAGTGCACTCCATAATTGAACCAAAATGCATAAACAAAGATAGGAGAGGGTTTTAGAATTAGATTTATGGTTTTAGGTTTTAGTATTTTTATTATTTAATTTTCATTTTAAAGTGATTTTGGTGGGCCCACATAGGCTTGTATGGAACCAGATGGTTTCATACAAAACAAGTTGGTTCAAACTAGAATCAATTGGTTTGGAACCGGTCATTTTCATTCCGAGGGTATGATTCCACTCGGAAAACCCCCAAAACATTTTAACCAACTAGTTTAGCTAGTTTCGGTCTAGTCTCGATAACACTACTCTCAACTCCCTTCCGAAGTGAAGTGATCCAATTGCTAAGAACACTTCCATGTCAGAAAACTAGTTAGTGACCAAGTTGAGATGAAACATGATTATATATATAGCAGTAGGGAGAATAGCCCATAAACTAAATTACATGCACAATTAGAGGTCACTCTAAGTAACTGATTTTAGTCCACAAGTTATTGAGAATCTATGTGTTTTATATCATAGGTTAGAGAGCATAATATAAGTCAGAATAAACATCATAACAAGAGAATAGTCCACAAGTTAGAATATTCATGCCCACAAGCACCAAGAGAATTGGGAAATGAGAGAATTGTTCACAAGCAAACACAACTCTACAAGAGTATAAACACAATAGATAAGAATTGTCTTTTTATTAACATATGAAGATAGCTTACAATGTTAAAAAGAGAACACTTTGCTTGAATGCAATGGATTTATTTAAAATTTAGTTCATGAATTTTGTCTTTCCAACTTCTTGACTCTTCAAATTCCCTGGATGACCTTGAGCTTCCGGTTCTTAACTTATTACAAAGTTCGTCTTATTCTCACTTTGACTATGCAAAACAACTATGAGAATAATTACTTCATGAAATCAAGAACTTAGAATATTGCTCACACAAGTGAGGTTTAAAACATTCTCAGCTTGATGATGTACACTCCTATCACTTGGATGTACACCTTTTGTTTTTACTTACATGTTTCCAACATTTTGATTCTCAACCCATCATGGTTTGCATTTTGTTGGAAACTAGGTCGTCTTCACATATGTTGCTTGATTGGAAATATGGTTTCCTATTTCTCTTCCTACATTTCTCTTGATGCATGGTGCTTGCTTAACAATAACATTCTATTGAATTTGGCAAAGGCACTTGCATCCCTCTTGCTCCTTACACTTGAGTGAAGTACCTTGGGAATTTCTATCTTGCATCCACTCTCCTTCATTCATGACTTGTGAATCCTCTTCATTTAGTTTTGTACACATGAAAGCCTCATGACATCAAATCATGCTTGGATTACAAAATTCTCATGAGATAGATGATATATACTACATCAATAGCTCAATAATTAATTAAAAAAATCATAACAACAAGAATAACATAATTAATTTGACAATGAAACACATGCTTTATCAAACATTGCCATCAACTTGATAAGAAGTATAACCCGAAAATGAGAACTCTAACCCTAAAACCCCATATTTTTGGGGCAAAAACAACAAAATCAACCCTTGTTTCAAAAAATAATGTTACTAGTAGCACTTTTTTTAAGGTTAAAATAATCGCCTTTTGCAACCATGGCATCAACAACCTTGTAATAGCCAACAAAAACCTTGAAATCAACCCCCAAACTGAAAAGTGGCACTAACAATAGTACCATTTTTTTCAAGGTTAAAACTGCAACTCCTTTGAAACTGCGGACTTTAAACAATGGGTATCATTGCAACCAAAATATTAAAATTAATATTCGAATCGAAAAGTGATGCTCTTAGTAGCACCCCCCTCTTTTTTGGGGGGATAAAATTGCAATTTTTTTCAAATCATGGTTTGATTGATATCCTTGCAATCAAAATCTTAAAACCAACTTCCTAATGAAAAATAGGTGCTATTAGTAGCACCCTCTTTTTTCTTAAGCTTAAAATTGCAACTTTTTTGAAATTGTGGCCTAAAATCTTAATATGTTGCAAACAAAATCATAGAAAGGAAAACAATTGCCAAAAAATAGAAAAGTAAATAAAAATAGAAGGAAAAAAAACCTAGAAACAAGAAAAAACCATACATTTTATCAATATTAAAAAAAACACATTTAAATTAAAAAATAAATAAAAAGTTTATAATTAGAAAAGTGAAAGAAAATGGATGAACTAAATTTCCTTAAATACACAAAAAAAAGTTAAAAAAATGTAACTATACAAAAATTGAAAAAAAAAATGTAGAACAAAAATTAAGAAAATACACATTTAAATACAATTAAAAGAAAACAAATAGTTAAATCCCACTAGCGTGATTGGTTTCGAAGGGTTTCGTTTGTAGGGTGACATAGGTTTGAAAGTTGTTGTAGTTTAAAGGAGACACCTAAAAAATCCAACCAACTCAGGGTTGGTGTGCTCCAGGCCGAGTGCGATCCCTGAGTGATTTTGACGGATTAGATGCCCTGGGTCATGGTTTCTTAGCCAAAGGCTAGTCCTGCAAGTCACACACATGCTAGCAAAAAAAATAAAAATAAAAACAAAAAATAGAGAATTATTAGAAAAATGAAAAATAAGGAAATTGAATGGGAATCACCCCTCCTTCCTACAACTTGCCCTTTAGACCCCTACATTCCACTTAAGGGAGAAACTTGCCATTCCTTTAAGTGGTGGGTTGGGGGGGTTGCGTGGAGGGGGAAATTCGAGGAATCTTATCCCATTTAGATTTGTCATTTTAAGTATATTTATGTTTTTCTATGTTTTTTTATATTTGCTTTTTCTTGAGTTTATTTTTTTTTAAATTTATGTTCAACGCAATTTTGTTTGGTACATTTTCATATTTTCCTTAATTGTGGGTTTTTTTTTGTTATTATTTATTTATTTTTATGGATAAAAAAAATTCCCCCCTTTCATGGTTTCCCTCTCTTTTTTTTATTCTATTTTTTT
>SNQJ01S0028949.1:41373-71205 GCA_010110895.2 Picea sitchensis
TTGTGCAGAGGGATCGATTAAGGGAATCACACCCCATACAATTTTGTTATTTTTATTTTTTTCATGTTTTTCTATGTTTTGTTTTATTTATTTTTATATTTCTTTCTTTTTAATTAAAAAAAGATTATTTTTTAAATTTTAAATTTGTGTTCAATGCAAATTTGTTTGGTTTATTTTCATATTTTCTTTAATTATGATTTTTTTTTTTAAATGTTTTGTTATTATATTTTTTATGGATGAAAAAATTTGGGTTTTCCGTGTTTCATGATTTTCTCCCCTCTTTTATTTTTTATTTTTTATTTTTCATTTTATTTTCCCATTTTTTTAGTTTTTTTCCTTTCTATGGTTTTGTTTGCAACAATGTTCTTTTAGACCATAGTTTCAATTTTTTTCCAATTTAAGCTTGAAAAAAAGAGAGGGTGCTACTGATAGCACTTTTTTATTTGGGGGTTGATTTTAAGATTTTGGTTNTTTTATTTTCCCATTTTTTTAGTTTTTTTCCTTTCTATGGTTTTGTTTGCAACAATGTTCTTTTAGACTATAGTTTCAATTTTTTTCCAATTTAAGCTTGAAAAAAAGAGAGGGTGCTACTGATAGCACTTTTTTATTTGGGGGTTGATTTTAAGATTTTGGTTTCAAAGTTATTAGTTGTCGACCATGATTTAAAAAATGTTGTAATTTTATCACTAAAAAAAAGAAGGGGGGTGCTACTAGGAACACCGTTTTTTCATTCGAGGGTTGATTTCAAGATTCTCGTTGCAACAATATCAATTATCAAGTCTATGATTTCAAAAACATTGTAATTTTATCCTTGAAAAAAAGAGAGGGGTGCTACCGGGAGCACCACTTTTCGATTCAAGGGTTAATTTTAAGATTTTGGTTGCAATGGTACCGGTTGTTAAATCTACAATTTCAAAGGACTTGCAATTTTAACCAAAAAAAGTGGTGTTGTTGTTAGCATCACTTTTTGATGTAGGAGTTGATTTTAAGTGTTTTTTTGGCAACATTATGAGTATGTTAACACCATGGCTGCAAAAGGTGGTAATTTTAGCCCCCTAAAAGGGTGTTACTCATAACACCACATTTCAAAACAGGGGTAAAAACATACGCTAAACGCGAGTTGTAAAAACCGAGAATTTTGAAGGGTCCTCGTAAGTTGGTAATTATGTTTATCAATGGAAAAGAATTAAAATGACAGAGAAGTGGTTAATGAATAAGAGCAAGGTGAGATTGTTTTCCCTCTTGCGAATGGACAATGTCATCTTGACATCATTTGATTGCTCACAATGGAGAAATCTTACTTAGTCCATCATTTAAGAATTCTTGTCAGATAACCTTGCTTTTTAATAAATCTTGTCAACAAGCTAATAACCAAGGCTACCATGGAGTATGAGGCATGTAACTAGTTGATTGGGTGATAAAAAAATATTAGAAATGTGATTTG
The DNA here is from genome assembly GCA_010110895.2 of Picea sitchensis. NCBI lineage: Eukaryota > Viridiplantae > Streptophyta > Pinopsida > Pinales > Pinaceae > Picea > Picea sitchensis. Next base: position 42,818 of record SNQJ01S0028949.1, read on the forward strand.
GAGATAAGATCTGATTTATGTGGCAATACACAATAATCCCATGCACTTTTGCTTGCCTCATTAAAAAACCAGTCATTTAATTAAATTCCCCAACAACTTTAAATAAGACATATCAACTATGAATAACCATCAGGTATTTGTTGTGACCAACCGATTTCTAGGTGATTGGGCATTAGGAACATTATGCTAGACTTAGATTTTCCTAGCCATCATTGGGTGCTCCATGTTGGCATGCTGAATTAGGTAGCTTTCTTTCCTACTACACTCAATAAAACAATTAGTAAATAAAAACACATAATTGTAAAATATCATGAATAACAAGAATAGGTGGTGCTAAGCATGGAAAAACTGATCTAAACTCAAGCATTGTCAAGTCAAAATCTTTGGGTAAGATCTTGCCTTTGATGCTTGTCCTAGAAGGAAAACACTGCACTAGCCATCCCAAGGAGTGACATGGATGTGGAATATCATGAACAACAAGAATATATGGTCTTGATCATGGAGAAGCTTACCTAAGCTCCAACATTGTCTAGTTAATATCTTTGGGCAAGATCTTGACTTCAAAGTTCGTCCTTGAAGGAAAACATTGCACTAACTATCTTAGAAAGAAAAATGCATCACATCTTCATCTAACGTGTTGTTGCAACTCCTTTGGTGATGCATATTTCATGTTGGTGGTTTTTGACTTCCTGCAAGTTTCACAAAGGTTTAAAGACTAAAACACATTGTTTCATCCTCCAGGTAGCATTACCAACCTCTTTGATGATGTGTTTTGGATTGTTGTACATTTTCCTCTCTTTAGTGGGGTCCAACAATGTTTCAATGGGAAAAACACATTGCTTTGTTGTCTAGGCAACGTTCCTAACCCCTTTGGTGATGTGTTTTACCTTCCCATGTGTTTTTTGACTTGTAGTGGGGTCCCACAAAGATCCAAGGGAAAAACACATTGCCTCCTCACTTACAACCTCCTAGGGAATGTGTTTTTCCTTTCAATGTATTTTTTTGACTTGATGTGGGCTTTGACAAATCTCCAAAGCGAAAAGTGCATCACTCTCACCGCTAGTTTGCTTTCCTAGTTGCCTAACTATTGTGTGTTTTCATTTTGTACGTTTTTCAATTCATGACAGGGTCTGACATTGCCCCAAAAGGAAAGGTGCATTGGTATCTTCTCTATCTCATAGCCACAATGCCCCAATGAGTGCATTTTGGCATTTGATGTGTTTTTATCTTCCCGTGGGACCCAACAATACCTCTTAAGCTAAAACACATGCACTACCTATTTAATGAGATGTTGCAAACTTTGCATGGATGCATTTTACATCCTAATACATTTTTTTAACTTTGATAGGATCCAACAAAGATTCGATGAGAAAAACACATCACTTGGTTGTAAAGGAAACAACTACAACTCTCTTTCACATGCATTTTGCCTTTGCAGTTGTCTTAACAATGAACATCATTGTTAGCTTTTGTTCACCGATGTATCCCTTTATCAAGTGTGTTTTAGCTTGCTAGAGTGTTTTTAGCTATTGTAGAGTACCTAGAGGCCAAAGCATCCCTGGGAAAGCTAATGTTGAAATTGGAAATTCATTGAATTAAAATGTTATACTAGGTAGATTAGAGAAGTAACTCTCTATGCAAGTAGTAGTCGTCATTCACTAGATTCATTTCAAAACCCCTAGAACTTACTTGCTTCATTGGAAGCTTCCTAGATAAAGATGTCTTTCACTGTGCTTCCACTGGTCATTATAATTGATTCATAACTCATGGGATATTAGACTATGAGTTGGACCCTCCACATAGGTTTCATATACTTTCGTTCTCTTCCAAAACATTCAATTTCCATCTCGGTGATTCCATTTAGTCATTGGAAAACCACTCTATCTCTATTCATTTATTGGTGTTCCACTGTTTTGTATGAAGGCCTTTTCAAACCTTGGTGACTTCACCAGGGGTGATCTAATAGTTTTTACATTGCTTGCGAGCTTCTTGGACAACATGCAACCACCTAGATATGTGATCAACATTATGAATAGTTTATAATGGTCATAAAAGTTATTCATAGATCAAATCCTCGGTTAAAATTGTCCAAATCATTTACTTCTCTATTTGTTTCACGTCAATGGATGTTATGTTATGAGAAACAAGACCACATTTAACAAGGTAAATAGTCAGTGGTTGGAATAAATCTAACACCATGTTTCTTTACCACTTGGATCTCCTTATTTTTTATTTGTTCCATGTCAGGTTTGCCCCTTTGTTATTGTGTTAACGACTGCAATGATCCCCTACTAGTTTTACAATGCCGAGAACTCCATTTTGCACTATCATTACATTAGCTAAGCAAACTATTGATAATTGAAACAAATATATTGTTACACCCTTTTCCCACTCAAAATTTCTTATTTCTAGCTTTTCCAATGCTTGTCAACAACCTTAATCAATTGTTGCGATTGGACAAGTTTTATAGTAACAAACTTGTTGGTGCATTGATTAGGATTAAGAATTAACTCACAACATCACATAAGCAATGATTGATGGAATTATATAATAGATACAATAATGGAAGCTCTGCATTAAATGTTATCCTCCCACAGGGGGAAATCACCCCGATCTAATGATATGTGCTCCATGTTGATTTTTTCTAATTCCGAGATATGGTAATTATTGCCTTATGATTTTTAAACATATTTTAATGCCACTGTTATCATAGAATAATTACACATTGAAAATTTCAACTGAAAATAAACTGCAGCGGAAATAACAAAATTATAGAGAGATAGCCATGCACAATGGAAACAATATTTTTACCTTGTGAAACCCGACCTTGGGAGAAAACCCAACAAATTTTCTATAGAATAATTCAATCCAAGATATTACCAATACATCACCATCAAAATATCCAAAATACTATCCAAAGAATATCCTCCCCAAGACTAGTGCCTTCCAAGAGCTAGTGCATGAGACCAAGAGACAAACCACCTCAAAAAATAATGCAAATTTAAGATGCGCCCTTCTTCGCCGCTGTGCCATTGTGCCACTACCTAGTGCGCACTTCCTGAGGAGAAATTGTGAGATGATGAAAATGAAATGATGCAACCTTTATTTATACACATTGAGTCACCTCAATTTACTCCGTGGGGCCGACTTCTTCTTTTGGTCTTCAATGTCTTCTTTAATGCTTTCTGGGGCTTCTACAATGGTGTAGATGGGTCTTCTTGTACTTGGCATTTCTTCTCTTCTAGAAAAGTTGTCCTTGAGCTTGGTTGATGTTATCTTCTTCGACATGCACCTAGTTGATGTATACTTCTCCTCACATGCATTTCTGATCAATATAGTTCGCTCCAACCTAGAGCAGGCATGTGATAACACCTTGAGTCTCGAACACTACGCCTGGGCCATTCACTCACTAGCCAATTCAACATGGCTAATACCGTGAATGAATGTATCATTCTCCTCAACCAAGTAATCATGACCACTATGGGAGGATGTCTGCTCGATGTTAATAGCTGGAGAAAATCAACGCTCTGGGCCATTCTCCTCATCCAAGTCAACATGGCCACTCTGGGAGAATGCATCATCCCCCTCAGCCAAGTCATCATGGCCACTCTGGGAGGATGACTACCCGATGCATGTGTACCTTGATTCTTTATCACTCCTTATCAAGCCAACATGACAAAGGAGAAAGACCATGCTTGGGCCATTCTCCTAAGCGAAGTCAACATGGCCACTATGGGAGAATGTCTGCCTGATACTACCAAATGGAGAAACATCATCACCTCTAGTCTCTAAGACTCTTCCTGGGCCATTCTACTCAGCTAAGTCAGCATGGCCACTCTGGGAGAATGTCTACCTGATGTTGCCTAAACATCAACACTCCCTCTCAGTGAGGAAGACATTATGCATCACACCAAGCTTGTCTCTGGAGCACCTCGAGTCTTTTTCACTCCTTTTCAAGTCAGCATGACTAAGGAGAAAGACTACGCCTGGGCCATTCAACGCTAGCCAAATTAGCATGGCTAATCCTGTGAGTGAATGTATCATTCTCCTCAGTCAAATCAACATGACCACTTTGGGAGAATGTCTGCTTGATGCTACTCATCTATCCATCACCTTGGATAAAGGCTTGGTGAGAATATTCATAATCTGCTCATATGTGGATGTGTACTGGAGATTCACTGCTACCTTCTATACCATGTCTCAGATGATCCTCAATATGATCATCTGTGGATATGTACTGGAGCTTCACTGCTCCCTTTTGTTCCATGTCTCGAATGAAGTCATGCAAGAAGCTTCCAAAGCCACACTTCTTCATGAAAAGCGGCACTGGCTATGATATACTCTGTCTCTGTTGTACTGAGTGCTACAAAATCCTTCTTTTGGCTTATCCCAGAAATCGTAATTGATCCCAAGCTGAAGCAACACCTCAAGGTGCTCAATCTGTCTACTGCACTCCCTGCCCAATCATAATCTGTATATCCCTACAACCTCACTTCACCACCTGAGACAAACCATATCCAATTGTACCATGTTGGTATCTAGCACATGCTTCGTTGCAACCAAATGGAATTTCTATGGGTTCAACCAAATACTGGCTTAGGGTGCTCTCTGCAAAGAAAATATCTGGCATGGTGTTAACCAGGTACATCAAGGATCCAATCAACTTCTTGTACATAGTGGGATCCACCAAATATGAGTATGAAGCGGAATCACTTAGCTTCTTCATATTTTTCATCATAGGTGTAGCGATGGAATTGTAGTCCATCATACAAAATCTTCTCAGGATCTCAAATGTATACTTCCCTTGTCCGATCTCACTTGATATCTTCCACACCTCCAATCCCAATAATGATGCATCAAGCCAAGATTCTTCATTTCAAACTCTAAGGCCAACTCCCTCTGTCACTGAAGCAAACCCTGTTGTCCAATCTGCCTCATTGGTTGCTCCCTTTGTGACTGAAGCAAAAAAAAAAAACATACCCCAATCGTCTTGACTGGCTACCTCCTCTATCACTATAGCAAAGCCTACTAAAACAAGTGGATCCTCCTAGGAGGTCTCACATCTCATAGGAGCCTCCTGCCTCTGAAGATTCTGTTTGGCCTCCTCAACTCATGAAACTTGTCTATCAGTCCTGGAAGATGTCTCTCTCCCACTTGAACCTGAGGGGGAACTCCATCTGAATGGGCAACTCTCCCTCTAAGACAATTGAATCTCTATGAGATCAGGCTCACTCTGAGTCTGCATGCTCCCTCTAAAACTTGACTCCTTCTGAGTCTGTACAATCTCCGGATCCATCTGCTCTCTTTGGACTTGCTGACCTTCTTTGAAGTCTGATCTCCTATGAACTGTCCTGGCAGGCTTCTCCTCCCTTGAGGGATGACTCCCTCTGAACTTTGGCTCCTTCTGAGCTGGTACTTGGTGGGGCCACCTGCTCCTCCTCATAACTATGACTCTATGTAACTCGAGAAAATCTGAGGTCGTTTTCTCTCCTTGAAAGTATCATTGGGAGATGCAGGCCTCTTTGCATCCTGCAAAGTGTCATGAAACCAAGCTAGCCTCTTCCTGGTCACTGCAACATCTCTAGGTAGATCTACTGGCCCTGCTGGCTCTACTGACTCCTCCTAATAGTATGAAGGATGAACAATTGGACTGGAGGGATTTGTACGATCATCCTTTGGAGCTTTCTTCTCCTCACTATCAATCTCCATATGAGACACTCTGTATCCCACAAAAGTACCCTTCTTTCCATAAGGTTCTAACTTCGTCCTCTTCTCCTTCGGTACATGGATGTATATTGTCATGTACATAACTCCTTGTCTAGACAGTTTGCTCCATGTCTTAAGCTAGAGACCATCTAATCTGTTGCCACCTACAACCGTCACTATAACTCTCTCTCAGAGCTATCGCCTGTGACCTACTTGGAACAATAACAAGAACAGTAAAAAGAACAAGAAAACACTCCTCCAATGTTGTGACCAATCATTCCTCTACGGTAACCTTCCCAGAACAAGAACAATAATAAAAGACAAGAACCACACGTTTTTAGTGTTGTGACCAATCATTCTTCCATAGTAACCTGCCTGAAACAAGAACAAAACAAGAACATCTCCATGGTAACCTTCATGGAATTTAGCCTTTCCCAAAGGGTTTGGAACCACTGTAATGTCCATAGGGTTACTAGGCTAGGGAAGAGGTCAATTCATCTTGCAAACAAGTGCATCATTAGTACTAAATAGTGAGCATTTACGTAATGATCATCATACCAACAATATTCAAGTGTTACTAAACATTTGATAGCAATAGTACTCAACAATAGTATACCTCTAAACACTGTTGTCCCAGTTAAAACATTTACTTAAGATGCAACAATATAAAATATCAAACCTGATATGCAAACCTGGAGTCTAGCTGTTGTTGTTCCATTTGATATCGAGCTATCATACACTGTAGGAAACATCGCCACTACTGCCTCCAACTCTTAGACTGTCCACCAACTTGAATATGAAATAGAAGGTTCAATGTCCAAGAAAATGTCAATAAGCCCGAAAACCCTAAAATTTCAACTTGACCAAATTCCAATTTGAGAGCACCAGTAAGTGCACTAGGGCAAGGCGAGTTGCTCTGTGGTAAAATTAGTCCCAATGACTTGCAATGGATGCTCAACAAACTTGATAAAAAAAACTATGTAGTGACAAATTTAAGATTGCATAATGACAAATCTTAACAAAGCTCTGATACCATGTTGATTTTTTCTAATTTCTAGATTTGATAATTATTGCCTTATGATTTTCAAACATATTTTAATGCCACTGTTATCATAGAAGAACTACACATTGAAAATTTCAACTGAAGATAAACTACAACGAAAATAAAAAAAATCATAGAGAGATAATCATGCACAATAGACACAATATTTTTACCTTGGGAAACCCAACCTTGGGAGAAAACCTAACAACTTTTCTATAGAAGAATTTAGTCCAAGATATTACCAGTACATCACCATCAAAATAGCCAAAATACCATCCAAAGAATATCCTCCCCAAGACTAGTGCCTTGAACCAAGAGCTAGCACATAAGACCAAGAGAAAAAACACCTCAAACAAAAGTGCAAATTTTAGATGCGCCCTTCTTTGCCACCGTGCCACTGCCTCAACGCACTATGCTACTGCCTAGTGCGCACTTACTGAGGAGAAATTGTGAGATGATGAAAATGAAATGATCCAACCTTTATTTATACACATTGAGTCACCTCAATTTACTCTGTGGGGCCGACTTCTTCTTTTGGTCTTCAATGTCTTCTTTAGTGCTTTATGGGGCTTCTATGATGGTGTAGATGGGTCTTCTTGTACTTCCTGGCATTTCTTCTCTTCTAGAAAAGTTGTCCTTGATCCTGGTTGATGTTACCTTCTTCGGCATGTACCTAGTTGATGTATAATTCTCCTTGTTGAAATATTGTAACTACGAAGTATATTCTACTTATTATTGAGTTATTATTAAATAGATCAATCCCCTTTTGTGGATTGATCATGTCAGGACTTATGTATGACCAAATCCCATATTGTGGATTGGTCAAACCCTAGTTACTTGATGCTAATTGAGAAGTTTCCCCTTAGGGATAATTAAAGTGGTTTTAGCCACTAGTTGAAGAAGTCGGCCCAACATGATGAAGAGATACAACCTTAGCGCTCCTCAACTAGTATAAATAAGATAGGATAGCTCCCCATTCTCACACTCACTCAAGTCACTCATCTAGTGCGCAAGTTTGAAGGAAGCTACAGTTGTCAGAAGAAAAATAAGAGAGAGAGGTGCATTGCTCAGCATTGGATATTCTCTAGTGTTTGGTTTATTATCTTGGCATTGTATTGGCAATCTATATTAAGGAAGTTTTTTCTGGGTTTTCTCCCCCATGAGGGTTTCCCAGGATAAATGTTGTGTACCTTGTGATTGTGTTTCTTTTAGTGATCATGCTTATGCTATTATTATCTAGTAAATTTAAAAGAACTTAATAGAAACTCTAAACTTAACATGGTATCCGAGCTTGACTGAATAGAGCACCTTTCACTAGATAGCCAAAAACGTCATTGTTGTCGTACAAGAAAATTAGGGCTTTTTATTGGAAGATAATTCTAGCCTAAAAACTATCTAGGGAAGTGTGCCCTAGCCTAGCAAACTCAATGGCACCTTGAGCACACCTTTTCAGTGGCCAGAGCCGCTGCAAAGTGAAACCCTAGTTTTTGGCTGGTACCAGAAAACCAGGAAACCAAAATCAATACCAGAAGTACCAGTCTAGAATGACGCAGGTCAAGTTTTAAGGGGTAAAACTTAAAATTTTTGAAATCAGACTGATCCAGCCTACTCGCCTCAACCCAATGCATATAGTTCATGGATCCGAATTCCAAAATTTAGAAGTTGAAAAATTAGGGTTTCCTCATAAAACCCTAAGTTGATGTTGTAGTTGCAGTACCGATTGCAGTTACAGCTATAATACTGGTTGTAGTTGCAGTTACAACTGTATTACCAATTGTAGTTGCAGTATTAGTTGCAATTGCAGTGCCAGTTCCTTCATGTTAGTGGCAACACCAATTGCAGTTCCAACACTAGCTGCAATACCAGTTGCAGTGAAAGTTTTTGTGAAGTGTTGGAACTGTTGTGTTATTGTCCTAGTGCACCTTACCCTAGCAAGATACTGTTAGAGGTATGTACTTACATGTGTTTAAAATGAATTTTTATTCTAAAGGGTACTTAAAGGAGAAGGGATCTTTTGTCATAGATCCAGAAGGATATTAGATCCAACACATTCATAGGAATACTGCACCTTAGGTTTGATCATTTTATATGCATCTATTCATGACATTATATTGCCATCTAGGTTGTATGTTGAAGTTATGAACATCATACTAACCCTTGGTCAAATTACAGACAAGGTATTAGATTGATATTAGAGTTTACTCTCTAACTTAGACTTCTGTTAGAATAGCATATTGTCTTAGTACAGAGGACAGGTTGAAGAAAGCACTTGTCATCTTGAGTGAAGGAGACTTGAAAGAAAAGCAACACACTCATTCTTGAGGACAAGACTGCAGGTTCCAGGTTTGGTTGATTAAGTTGATAAGATTCTAAGTTGCACATGACAAGTTGATAACTACCTCATTACAAGTAAAAACCATAGTTGAGGTAGCAGTCTTTGAAAAGTATTATACTTGGTAGCATGTGAACACATTGAGATAAATGCTTATTGTAATCATTTACCAGATACAACTAACATCTCCTCTAGGAGAAACCTCTTGTGTTGGTTCTAGGTTACCATGGAGGAACGTTTAATCACAACACTAGAAGAGTGTTGATCTCATTTTGTATTGTATTTCTTACTTTTGATCTTTGTTTCAGGCAGGTCACAAGTAATATCTCTAAAGTAGCTACCGTGATGATTGCTCTCACTGTTGTTTTATTATTATAAAGAGTATTATTCTTGTTTGTTGTTGATCTTGTTCTGGGAAGGTCACATGTGATAACCCTGATGAAGCTATAGTGAAGGTTGCATAAGGCAACAAATTAGATGAGACATACGGCAGACTATGTACATGACCATATACATTCATGTACCAAAGAATATGAAGAAGAAGCTATCTTTTGAGATCCAGAGTATCTCATATGGAAATTGATTGTAAGGAGAATAAGGCTCCAAAGATGACTGAACATTAGAACAATAACTCACAGTAGACTTATTCAAAGGATAATGAAGCCACCTTGACAGGAAGCTGAACTCATTTGAAGTCTGAATCAACTTTTCATTTAAAACTTGGTATTCAACACCAAGTATATCCTGTAAGAGATGATGAAGTCCTTGTAGACTCAGAAGAAATCAAGATTCAGAGTAAGCCTGATCTCAGAAAGGATCAGATGAAGAGACATCTTCCAACACTGGGAGACAGATGCCATAAGAAGATTAGACCGTAGCTTCATAGACTTGTAGGAGACAATAAATCTCCTGGGAAGATTCCCTTATTTCAGTGATAGAGAAGGAAGCCAATCCGAAAGACTGGGATATGGATTTTTCGTGAGACTAGAAGGGAAGTCATGTTGACTTCCAAGATTGATCTAACAGATCAAGCATGTTGCAAATGTACAAAGACTGAATTGTGTCCATAGGATTCTCCCAACAAGATGGAGAAGACTATGACAAGACACTTACTCCAGTAATTGAAGAAATAGTTCCAGTATTCATGAAGACAACCAAAACAACCATGATTCATATACAGTATGAGATGCAGGGGGAGCAATCCCCATATTTAAAATTGAGTGGAAGTTGGTGCAGTACATTAGTCGGGCCATGGAAACATGAATACAATACCAGATAGAGTTACCTCCATGAAAGGAGAAGAGTTATCTTTAGTATCAATTATAGAACCACTCTCAGTTTAAGATGAATTTGTTGTCGTGATGAAGTAGAGGAGTTACTCTAAGATTTCAGAAGTCACAATGAGAATGGAGCAACCATTCTCAGCTTCAGAGCAGTCGCAGGTGCAGAATCCCAGTTCCAGAGGAACAATTGCAGAGAGAGTAGGGGACATACTCTCAGGTAGTGAGACAGATAGTGCTTTGCAAGAAGCACATAGAGCTAGCACATGATTGTGAATATTAAATTGGAGTTGAAGCAAGTGTACTAGGATGGTATAATGTAATGTGAAAATTTGGTTTGAAGTTAAAGATAGAAAGACTCAGCTCTGCAGGTTGAAGAAGGCTCTGTATAGGTTGAAGCAAGCTCCTAGAGCTTGATATGGAAGAATTGACAGTTTCTTGACGAGCTTGAGATTTACCAAGAGTAAATTTGATTCTAACCTTTACCTCAAGGTTATGAATGATGAGCCAATGATTTTGCTACTATATGTAAATGATGTATTCTTGACAGATGAAGAAAAACTCATCACTGATTGTAAGAAGAAGCTCACTGCAGAATTTGAGATGAAAGACCTAGGTTAATGCATTATTTCTTAGGTCTTGAGGTTTGGGAGAGCCCAGAGAAGATCTTCCTTAACCAAGGGAAGAATGCAGTTGAAATACTGAAGAGGTTTGATATGTTGGAGTGTAAATCCATGAACACACCCATGGAAACAAAATTGAAACTCCTGGTTGATACTATGTCAGAATTGGTTGATGATACGCTGTACAGACAGATCATTGGATCGTTGATGTATCTGACGAATACCAGGCCAGATATATGTTTTGTTGTGAACACCTTGAGTCAGTATCTGGTAGATCCTAGACGTGTTCACCTTGTCACTGCAAAACATGTGATGATATACCTTAAGGGTACGTTAGACTTTGGTCTCAGTTATAATGGAGATCATGACTTCAGACTGATTGGTTATACTGATTCAGATTGGGCAGGAAGTGTTTCTGACAGAAATAGCACTTCAGGATGTTGTTTTAGTCTGGGGTTAACCATGACTTCATGGCAGGGTGGGAAGCAATACAGTGTTTCTCTTAGCATGACATAACTGAAATACATTGTTGCATGTTTCCCTAGTACTGAAGCCATATGGCTTCGTGATTTGTTGACAAATCTATTTCATATGGAGATGGAAGCAACCGTGATTCTATGTGATAACCAGAGTTGTATAAAGATGACAGAGAACCCTCTGTTCCATGATAAATCAAAGCACTCTGTTCCATGATAAATCAAAGCACATAGAAATACGGTATCACTACATTCGTGATATGGTGTAGAGGGAAGTTGTAAAGCTCCAATATGATTGACACAGATGAGCAGGTTGCTAATGTGTTGACTAAGCCTTTGTCTCGTGTAAAGTTTGAATACTTTCAGGCAAGCTTGGTATAGTCCGAAAGGACCTCCTTCGAAAGGGGGAGTGCTGTTGATGATACTATGGTATCCTGACCAACAACGGGTAACTCAATTAGGATTTTATATTCTAGGGGATTGATCATCCCTGGACAGATCCCAAAGGTTCGGTAAGGACCTGCACATGTATATGCCAATTGCGGTCAGTAGTGGTAGCTCCGTTAGGATTTTTATAATCCTAAGAAATCTTATGATTCTTGGGAAGATCCCGAAGGTCCGGTAAGGATGGTATGTCAGAGTACCACGTGGTAGCTCCGTTAGGATTTTATATCCTAGAGAATCTTATGATTCCTGGGCAGATCCCTAGGGACTGTCAAAGTACCACAAAAAGTTTTTGTTACACTTGCCTCATTCTGTTGCCTTATGATGATGATGATATTGTTGCTCTAGCCTCGTGCTATGATGATGTTGTTGCTCCAGCCTCATGTTGTGATGATGTTGTTTCTCCAACCTCGTGCTGTGATGATGTTGTTATCTCAACCTTGTGCTGATGATGTTGGTATCTCATCCTCGTGCTGATGATGTTGTTGTCTCAACCTTGCGATGTTGATGTTGTTGTACCAGCCTCGTACTGTTGATGTTGGAGTACCAACCTTGTGTTGGTGATGTTGTTATACCAACTTTATGATGAAGATGATGCTTATGCTACTTCAACTTCATGTTGAAGATGATGATGATGTTGATACTTCAGCTTCATGCTAAAGATATTGATGATGATGTGTCAGTGTTTCACTGATTGATGATGTTGTATTAGTGTTATACTAATTGATGTTGATGCAAAGAATAATGATGATGATGCCATTCCAACTCCATGCTGTGAATGATGATGATGATGATACTCCAGCTCCATGCTATGAATGATGATGTTATTGATGATGAGAAAAACTTCCGATGATTTATAGATATGCCAGTCAGTGCTCCAGATGATGTTGATGTTGCTGCCCTCTTTTTCTCTCTTGATGATGTTGTAGAATACCCTTCTTATTAAGGGGGAGTGTTGAAATATTGTAAGGACAAAGTATATTCTACTGATTATTGAGTTATTATTAAATAGATCAATCCCCTTTTGTGGATTGATCATGTCGGGACTTATGTATGACGAAATCCCCTATTGTGGATTGGTCAAACCCTACTTGATTTATGCTAATTGAGAAGTCAGCCCTTAGGGCTAATTAAAGTGGTTTTAGCCACTAGTTGAAGAAGTTGGCCCAACATGATGAAGAGACACAACCCTAGCACTCCTCAGCTAGTATAAATAAGAGAGGATAACTTCTCATTCTCACACTCACTCAAGTCACTCATCTAGTGCGCAAGTTTGAAGGAAACTACAGTTGTCGAAAGAAGAAGAAGGAGAGAGAGAGGCACATTGCTCAGTGTTGGATATTCTCTAGTGTTTGGTTTATTATCTTGGCATTGTATTGGCAATCTATATTAATGAATTTTTTGTTGGGTTTTCTCCCCCATGAGGGTTTCCTAATCTAAATGTTGTGTACCTTGTGATTGTGTTTCTTTTAGTAATCCTGCTTATGCTATTATTATCTAGTAAATTGAAAAGAACTTAATAGCAACTCTAAACTTATCACTCCTCACATGCATTTTTGATCAATATAGATCACTCCAACTTGAAGTAGGCATGTGATAAGACCTTGAGTCTCGAAGATTGCGCCTGGGCCATTCACTCACTAGCCAAGTTAGCATGGCTAATACTGTGAGTGAATGTATCATCCTCCTTAGCCAAGTCAGCATGACCACTCTAGTAGGATGTCTGCTCGATGCTAATAGTTGGAGAACATCAATGCTCAGGGCCATTCTCCTCAACCAAGTCAACATGGCCACTCTAGGAGAATGCATCATCCCCCTTAGCCAAGTCAACATGGCCACTCTGAGAGGATGGCTACCCGATGCATATGTACATCGAGTATTTATCACTCCTTGTCAAGTCAACATGACAAAGGAGAAAGACTACGCTTGGGCCATTCTCCTCAGCCAAGTTAGCATGTCCACTCTGGGAGAATGTCTTCCTGGTATTGCCATCTGGAGAAACATCATCACCTCGAGTCTCTAAGACCGCACCTTTCTCCTCAGCAAAGTCAACATGACCACTCTGGGAGAATGTCAACCCAATGCTGCCCAAACATCAACACTCCAACCATCAATGATGTAACATATAGAAATAACAGGGTTAACAACTACTTATGTAACACAAATGAGACAAATCATTGATTGCAAATGCACGTTTAGATTTGCTTTGATTACTATTCATTTGATTCTTGGGCATGGGTTCTCTTCTTGCTTCATGCACACAATTCATATGCCATCGAAACAAACCACTCATGGATCAACCATAGACAAGCAAAAGAAGGCACCACAATGATGCTATAAACAAAGGCACATTGGTAAGGTTCTTGCAAGTAAGAGGATTTTGAAATCATCACATCATCACAACATCGGGGAAGCGAAGAAGACTTAGAGATTATCAACCAAGATAAACTCAAAGCAAATTTCAAACAATCATTCGTTCATAAGCATTCAAATGCCATCCAATTAATATAGGTAATCAGGAAAACCAATAAAAGAAATTGAAATCATCTGACGACATTGATCACATAAAAAGCTTAAGTCACAAAGAAGTAAAGATAAAATCGATGACTTGAAAATTTTAGGAGGGTCCCCAACTCCTAGGCCTTGGGCTCTAGTGAGGGCCTCAACATGATCTACAAATAAGACTAGACCATGTTTGGATCATCTCTAAGAAGAATATGTGTTGCTAGCAACTTATATTTGTTGGAGGTCGTTGCAATAGTGTCTTGAGCACACCAAAGAGGGATAGAGTGTTATTGTCGTTTCTATAAGCATTGACTGGGTGTGCAGATGTGTCAAGCATTTCAAATGTACTATGGGACAATCGTAAAACTTTGAAGAAACATAGAGGAACGTTGTGCACATACCATGTGGCAATGGGTTGCTTGGTGGTTGAGTTAGTGTGTAGTGATTTGTATGCTTTTTCTTGAGACAATGCTTGGTGCCTTTGGATTGAGTGGGGTTATTGCTAGCATTGACTCACAGATCTATTGGCCTATGCCCTTGTGTGGGAGTGAAAATCTTAACTAGCCACTAGGGGAGAGATCATGCGATGGCCAAGTTCATGTTTTTCTAGCTCTTGATTAATCCTTACAAGTTTGATATAAAGATGTCATTGTATACATGTTTTAAAATCATTTATCTATGTTTTCTTGTGTTATGAGAATCATATGGCTTGGATCAAATCTTGACAAATGACATGGATTTGTTGAAAGAGACAAGCATGTTGGAGCATTTCAAAAGTAAAAAAGTGGGAGAGATGTGTTGCACAAAGGATTCAAAAGTAGTTTTTAATAACAAATTAGATATATTTTTTGTATGAACAAATTATGGTTTTGGTTATGTTAGTGTGCATTAGCAATGCACCTATAATAGATCATGGTGTTTGATTTGAAAGTTGATCCTTATGACAATGGTAGAGATAACTTTGTAAGAGTCAAACGATGATGTCATTGTTGTGTGTAATAAAAAAATGAACATGTTGAGATTTGAGCCTATGTCAAAGATGAAGTAATTGTCACACCTCTATCACCTCATCGAGACCTTTATATTTGAGAGAAGGTTGTAGTAAGTCTTAAGAAGACATAGTTGTTATATATAGAGAGATCTTATGTATTGGTTTACCTAGGTCCTTAAGTTATTGAGCTTATATTTTTCCTAGAATTGGTACTTAGAAGTGTTATTGTAATGGTACATAGATGATGTCATAAAACATGTATATGCTTGAAATGAACTTGATTGAAGGTTGATGTAAAAGGGCATATCACTATAAGCCATGATAAACACATGCATATGCCTTGATTAGTGTGACAAATCATTATAATGTAGAGTTTCACAATGCATGTGTACATAGGAGGTCAAGTGTGGACCTATTTATTTGCACTTGACACATACAAACGAGTCACATTTGTTCAATAGTCTTGGAGAAGTTTGAAAGCTTTTGAGAGTCAAAATGGACCCATGAAACTCAAGGTGATAACACCAATGATGATGCTTGTTGAATTGAGCTTATTGTCATGCAAATTGTTTGCCTATAAAGGGGTCGTTAATATGTATTTATAAAGTAGTCCATATGTTGGTTGTGAACATTGGGTAATTTATTAGCCTTGGAACCCCATAAATGAGTTGTCATGCATGTTAGAATGATGTAAGATTCCAATGATGTGTTAGTAGAGAGAGGATGCATTTATTGAACTAGATTAACTCATGGAATTGTTGTCAACACATTCAAGAGGAGTTTAGTGAACTCATCAAGGAGTTTTTGAACCATGTATGCACAAGGCTTCCTAATAGACTACTAGTTAAAGTGGTTAGGTATGCATGTACTCTAATCAATAATTGTTCCTTTATATAGACTTCAACATGTTGATAATATTTTTTGGGGCATTTGTTGGAGTGGTCTAGAGGAAGACTTGCCTTGATAAAGAGAAAAAACAATACTCACTAATGGGGAGTGCTGAAATATGTATCTCCTACTTGTCTTGTGTTATGCACTAGTGTGTGATAGTCATATGTGTTGGTCGTGTAGTCACATTAGCGTATCTCTTGGTGAGTGAAGTTGTAAGTAGACTTAGGGTTGTGTGCATGTGTTTGTCATGAACCTAATTAGGTGGATGACTATATGGTGAGTGATTCTCTCAACCAAGCTCAAGTTAGGTTAGAGCATTTTTAGGATAATGTATAGAGATGAGAGATCGGGATCTTTATATTTAGATTAAGAGATTCTCTCAACTTGACTCATTATTAAAATGTAGTTATATGTATTTGATGTATATATACATGTAAGAAATACAAAATCACAATGAAGTTTTTGTTGAATAAATCCTCTCAATTTTATTTTAAACAAACTGTTTCCCTATCTAACAAAAGTTTGAATGATATCTATCTAGAATGACATACAATTTTTGTAACTAATCTCTTCTTTTGACATTTTACAGTCTTCATGGTGCTTTTTTGAAAAACATACACTAAGCTTCTTTTCTTCCAAACCATAAGAATAAATACTTACTCATCTCATATTATTATACTTTCATGAATATTAATAAACTTTAATTTAATTTCCTTTTTTCTATCCAACAATAAGGTTTCTTTCTTTATGTCTAATATAATCTGAATAATGCCATAGGAGACAAACCTATAGAAAAAATAAGATAATCTGAATAATGCCAAAGCAAACAAACCTATGCCATCATTTATGATCTGTATCATATTCTTGATAAAATGCCACCATATTCGATTTCCCTTCATTTTCAATAGTTATAAAAGTAAGAAAGAAATACCCACCTATTCAATTTCCTCTCTTTTTCTAATTGGATGTAAAATTTCCTTGGATATGCATTTGACTTCAGCAAAGCCAAAGGATTGCCAAAAGCATATTCGAGGGTCACAGCTACCCTCTGCTTAGCCGATGTAATTCGTACAAGTTTATTGGTTCGGCTGCATGGGCAAACATAATTTAAATGAGGTTTAACCTTTCTATGCCAACAATCTTACAAGTTCTTTGAAGCGGGAGGAGAAAGAATCTTTTAAGGTTGTTGCCCCTTCAAATAAAAGGATAAAAATGGAACCTACGACTGATGGCTCTTAACAATTTATTTCGTGTGTTATCTTTTATACTAAAGTGGAATATTTCGTGTGTTATCTTTTATACTAAAGTGGAATGTTGAAATATAATTAGTAGCATATTCATAGACTAAGATAAGATTTTTTTTACAATATTAAATCGATTTTAAAATGGCCTATTTATTATCTCATTTTTCTTGTACCCAAAGGCTCTATTGATCACTTAGCTAGGTCTTCTGAGAGGTGTAGATGCCAAGTCATACAAGATTCCTACTGTTAGATAATAAACGCTATTTTATGCTGAAACACATGCAACAGCAGTACAGCGTACAAAACTTTGAGCTTTATGCTAACTTTGGCATCTCTATTCAAGGGTTCACAAGTCCAAAAGAAGGTTCTTTAATTAATTCTTACACACTCAGGAACCCGCGTCAACTCTTGACCTTATGACCTCGCCAGTCACTGAACTGCATGTGAGTTCTGAATGCATTGAGAGCGCTAAAATATTCATTATGAACGAGAAAAACAATTTCCATCGCTGAACAGTCCCTCGATCTCATTAGGTGAAATCCATAAATAAACGTTTATAGATAGAAATAATTGTTGCCCGTAGTTAAACTGTCGTAACTGTGGTTCCTCCACCTAGCACTCTTCAAGACTGTCAAATAAGCTCAGGTTTAGAAAAATTGCATCCCCGGTACAGGATCAGTACCCGTATAGATTTATAAAATAGCTGAAAATTGATGCAAACATGGAGATTTTAAAATATGGACACCCACACTGTGCAAGTGTTTTATTTTTCCCAATTGCAAGAGGAGCATTTACTCAAAATGTAGAAATTATGATATTTGATAAATCATGAACAGCATTTCATACACCCATTAAAATCTTAAAAAGAGAGCTTGCGCTATTTAGTATCTCCTTGATGCTCAATTGTAACGTTAGGAAGCTAACTTCATCTGCTCAAGCTCAATTACGCCATACTCAAAAAATGATTTCCACCAACACATCAGGGATACTTTGCATGAATAAAACTTTAAATATGACACCAAGTCTGGTGTAGGTCACAATTCATGAACCCAACTTCATATAGTAACATCAATACAATTTGGGACTTACAAATTAAGGGTATTGCATCATCCAAATACACCCCAGCAAAGATGTGCCCTATCAATATCAGTGTCAGCAAATCCGGAGAGCAAAAACAAACTCATCAATGCTACACAAGCAATGAAAAACTACAATCGGAGGATTTTATCTCACATCAAAAGCAGTTCCAGCTTGCATAGCTGTTTCAACTGTTCTCTGAGGACTACAATTTTTACCGGTTAGTTTGCAAGAGTATACACAAACTGATGATTCTTTAGAAACTATCAAAAAAAAGAACTGGAAACAATCCCACCTGACTTTAAGGCCCTTCTCCATTGACCTGATCACTGAAAAATATAGTCAGTCAATTAACCACAAAAGATTCGTAACATTTGTACAGTTACCCACCAGGTAAAGGGATGTTGATATCAGTGTTGCGTCTTAAATCTCCTGTAGACTGCGAGCCTGGCCAGCCCATGGACTGGTACGTGGCCATGTTTTGTATGGGTTGTTGAGCAGAAGTATTGCTAACTGAAGCTCCAGTATTTTGGTTCAGTGAAGGGTTACCTGCACCACCAGTTTTACCTCCCGAGGAGTCATTCACAGCACCTTTTGAGATGGGGATGGCCACTGCTGGACCTCCTGAATACCCTGCCTGTGACTGGGCAATGGAAGGTTCAGGATTCACTGGCTTGGCCTGGGCTTTTCGACCATTTGAAATGAAGCTTCCTACCACCACCTGCATGAAAGAGCAGTTTGCATAAAATCTTTTCTGAGCAACTAACTAAATGAAAAGCGACATGTATGCCTTTAATACCTGCACTGGACTGGCTGCCATTAACATTCCAGCCACCCCTCCACCAATAACACGGCCATCAGGACCAGCCAGTGAAACGCTCAGACCACCTGTTCTACTTCGTGTTCCACCATTCTCTGTAAGCAAGAATGAGCCCGACAAGGAGAGTATCTCAAAGCGGCCCTACACAAACAAAGTATCAAAATTCTAATTTTAAATGGTTTATAAGTGCGTTTATTATCAATGCTTTTCAATGCCATTCGATGTTCAATCAACACATTTCACAACCCCAATTTTGGCTTTTGTGGTATTAAATACTATTAACTTCATCGCACTTAAATTTGATATCTAAGAAGATTTTAACAGTTTTTAAAGTTTAACAAACGATATAAAAAACTTGGCAGAAAAAAAGTATTAAAATATTGTAGGAAACCCCACTGACTCAGTTATCATCCTCAATTTCCATATCGAATCTTTAGAAAGCTCAATCCATGATGCCAAACATCTATGCATTCTCTATCTATGAAATAGTTCCCATGGACAGACATCTTTTCTCTCTATGGAATGATTCGTAGGTCTGAGTTTCTCTCAAAAGATGGAGTTGTACTGGGCTTAGTCGATATCATGGAAAGGCTCCTTTAGTTATGGTTTTTAAATCTTTCATCAGTATCTTATGCTTGTCTTGATCAGCATGAAATTGTTGTTCACATTGATAACTACAATCCTTGTTAAAGGGTTCAGGTTTCTAATTGAAAAGTTTTCAACGAGCATCTTTCTGTTTCCAGTACACTGCTAAAAAGTGAAGAGGCACAATCACAGAAGATGCAAGTCCAAAGAGGTGTGCATGAAAGCCAAAAACAGAAATGAACTAGTATCATACATGTAAACAATTTACATCCATAGGTTTCTATCTACAAGAACCCGACGTCCTAAAAATAAGAGAGAGACCATAACTAGGAATGAACTACAACAACCAGTAATTTCCTTTCATTAACAGATTTGACTGGAAAGATGGTCCCAGATTTTATTCAACAGATTGACTTGCACGAGGAAAAAATGCATACCAGCCTCAATACTGTCTTGTTTCTTCTCTGACATAAAATACAAGCACAGCGAAAAGGGAATTCCAGCCTTGCTTAAGAATGTGATATTAACTGGCACTGAAAAAGGGTTTCATTTTCCCAGAGGCAGAACTTTTGACCTATTCTGCTTCCCTTACACTAAGAAAACTAAAGTAGAGGTCCGAACATAAAGATGGCATTTGAAATCCAAATTAACAATATTTACTATCAGTACTTTCAACATCCTCCTTCTGAAATGAAGAGATCTCGGGCACAAAAAAAACTTTGAAAAAGTTGCAAGCTCCATTTTAGAGTTGGGACTTCACAGCAAGGAGAAAGAAGTTAAAAACGCTATAGCCTTGATCCATCCAGCTCCCAAAGTACTTGAGAATGATGTAAACAGCAAAATATAAACTATTGTTCTCAAACAAAATTTGGATGAAGGAGAAAGTAAATCTCATGAATAAAGCTGATGCTGCTCCGTATTGCAAGGTGTTCAGTTGACCTAAAAGTTTTCATATACAAAATAACCAATCTTTCAAGAGTACATTTGTCACTCCCCAAAATAGAAATGAAAGTGGAGCTGTACCATTTTAAAAATCGAGGTATGTCAAATCCCCATGTAATAATTGGACAGATTATGCACTAGTTAAATGCAATGTTAAGCCCAGAATGGCATGAACCAATTTAAAGAAATTTGAAATGGGAAGTCAGAAAAAGGTGTGAAAGAGGTTTCCTTATTTTACCTTTTGCTGCAAAAGGGATTGCATACACAAGCACAGTGTGAGAGATAATTGATTAAATCTGTGACTGAATTGTTCCGAGTTTTTGAGTCAACACCAACAATGTCAAATGCATGTATGGTCACTTTAGACAAATTCAACCAATTTTAGGAAGTTCATGTCATTCCCAACTTAACACCACTCACTGAAAAGTGTAGGGGCATTCTTATGCCACTATCAAAGCTGTCACTCAAGTACATGTCTTTGGTCTGCCCAAATTTTTTCCAAATTGAGGAAAGGGAAGCATCAGCTTGGAGTTTGTCTTTTCCCATGTTTTCTTTGGAAAATGCTACCTATATCACATTAAAAATAACTCACTTTACATCAAGCCTTACATCTGAAAGCCAGGGGCTGATTATAATAGCCTCTTTGCCCAAAATAGGCTGGAAAAGCTAACATCTCATTTTAGCTCCTAGTTCCAATGAGTCGACATCTTTAATCATTAATGTTATCAAGTGTAGCTAATAGTTATAATCTGATCCGCCAGCTAAGTCTAAGGCAGGTAATTCTCCTAAATTGAATTCACTAGGTTCCTAACAAAATGATGCCCTACACCTACAACAAAAATAGAAACGCTTGTGAGGTATGTTACCCCCTCTCACCTAGGGGTAACTAGAGGAGATCAAGTCTCATGGCCCGCAGTGAAGATGGTGATCCCGATGATGATGATGATGATGATGATCAACATTCTCTACAGGCAGCAGCCCCTCAGATGCATCCCTCCTCATTCAGCTCAGCTTATCACACCTAATTAACATGGTTCATTGGATGATGGCGGTCAAGCACATTACAAGGTACACGAGTCATTGTTTCATATAAAGTGTCATATTTAATGCATTAAGCATTTAGGTGAGGATGATGGGTTGAAGTCAGATAATGAATCATAAGCTTGGAAGTTATGCTCTTTTCCTTGTTTCACCTTGGTGGCCATCATTTGTGTCTTAGTCCACTGTTGTCGCTCTTGGGGAGCAGGGGTACTACAGGGAGGCTTTGATAAGGGTAACGTACCATTCCCCCCCTTACTTAACATTTTCCATCCCGGGGGCTTCCGCAGTGTACTAAACTTCGGTAATGGCTGTTACATGTACACCAAAAAGGTCTGCGGTTCATCCTCCTATGAGAAGGGCTAGAATGTCGAGGTTGATGCAGCTGCTAGAAAAAATGAATAAAAAGGAAGAATGTTGTAAAAGAAAGAAGAAATGATGGGATGATGAATGACCAAGACAAAAGCCAAAGGTCAAGTTGGAGCTCTACCCCTCATTATGAGGCGATCACCCCTAGTCCTAATGCACTGAATGCATATCAATTAAAAGGACTTAATCCAAGTAAGAAAAAAAAAGAATATAGCGCTTGAAACCTGAAAAGGGGATTTGCAATGCATAAAATGAATATCAAAAGGCAAGAAAAGGGGTTTGGAATACAAACACTGCCGAGGAAGGGGTATCTCAAGCAGTAAGTGCTCCCTCTTCAAAGACGCTCATGGAAATGGACCAAGCATGGTACCTTGCATGTTAATGACTCCATCACCACGAAGTACCCCCGAAACGTTTGCATTCACCACACTTACACTTTGATGAGTTTTCTAGGGAAATATCCTTCTACCTGGGTATTGGCACAACTGATGTAAAGTTCCAGCTAAATTTTTTTGGGATTTTCTTTAGTTTATGGTTTAGACAGTTTGTCAAACAGTTTTACAAATAAGTGTGCTAACAGCAAATTCATACACTTCTAATCTCTGCTGATAATTGTAATGCACACTAACTGGAAACTCAAACAGCTATGGTATTAGTAAATATATATCAGCTCAACACACATGAATCCACCAAGTAATGGAACAATGAATAACAAAGAACCTGGCATTTATTTTTGCTGTAGATTGATTGGTAAGTACAGCGAGAATGCTGCCTGTAGATAACAGCAGCTGGTTCAGCACATTTTTACAGCAGTAAACTCCCCTCTAGCAGTAATAACAGCTCCTGTAGGTGAAGGCGACCTCCTCTATATGAAGATTCGACCCCTTGTCTCTGCTCATTCGCCCTTGCTAAAGCAACACAGCCGGCAGCTTGGAGTTTGACCCCCACGATCTCAGATTAAACCCACAATGGCAATGCTGTCCAGAATGAGAAATCTCGGTCCCAAATCTGAGTGACCTCAGTCCTCTAGAAAAATACTTAGTCAGCAATGGGAAAGGTTCGACCAGCAGGGTAAATACACTGCCCAAACTCCAGTAAATGCACCCAGACTGATGTAGACCCAGCCAGCGCTCCAATAACTTCGTTTTCCTTGATAAAATCAGCCTTCTCAAGAGGGATTCGACCCATACACAGCAAACTAACTCGGTTTTCTCAGTAAATATTGCAGCCACAAGTATTTCGCCCCTCCTTAATGAATAACTCGGCCACCTTAAGCTCACTTCGCCCCCAAAAGCGAACTCAACTGCCAACAAATAACTCAGCCAAAACCTCAAGAAACTCAGCTACAATAAGATGAACTCTACCACAATGAAGCGCAATAAGAAGATCTGGATGATCTCCTCACAATGAGCAGCTAGGGTGGATAGTTTCACCACCGAAACCAATCTCTAAACTCTCTAGGGTTTTCTGTCCCAAGAGTCAAAGCCACATGAGCTCTCTCAATTCGTTTTTAGCAAAATGCAAGTGAATAATGAGAGAGGGTGCCCCTCATTCCCCTTTTATTTTTTCGTTGACCCTTTTCGGACCCTTTTACCCTTTTTAATAAAGTAAAGTGACTTTATAATTTTACTTTAGTAAAATCACTTTATTAATTAATTAACCCCTTTTTAATGCCAGAAAGCGATTACTTGGCTTGTAAGTCATTCTCGGACGTTGGAAGTGTTGACTTTTTACAAATACAACTAGTAGTTATTATTATAATGATTTAGCACATTAGCTGCATAAATAAGATCATTGAAAGAGAGGCAATCACAGAAACAATAGAGACACACAGATTATCCTGGGAAACCCTCACGGGGAAGAAAACCCAGCAAAACTTCCTCAATATAGATAGACCAAAGATTGAATAGAAGATCCTTCACTAGGAAGAGTGGCGCACCACTTAATCAAGAAATACCAAGACATAGACCAAGATCCCTCCTTGACGTCACCCCCAGTTGCAACAACTACTCCTCCAAGACTTGTGCACTTCTTCATAGTTGCAGAGCTAGTGTGATGAGTGTGTTCAAATGAGACACCATCCTGGCATATAAATACAAGTTGTGAGGTGGCGCTAGGGTTGTGACTCTTCACTTGGTGGAGTTGACTTTTCCTAGAAGTGGCTAAAACCACTTTACAATTACTAGGGTGTGACTTTACAAATACCACCATTCAAATACATGTTGACCAATCCACAAAAGGGGATTTGATCTTATACAAGGCCCAACTTGGTCAATCCACAAAAGGGGATTTGATCTATACAATAATGACTCAAATATAAGTAGAATATTCTTCGAAGTTACAATAATTCAACACTCCCCCTTAACAAGAAGGGTATTCTACTAACAATGTTGATAACAACTGACTGGACTCAATACATCATCAAGAGGAGGGGACATCGTCATCAACATCGAGAATATTGTCGATCATATCTATAGGTCATTGGAAGTTTTTCTCATCATCAACATCAATAGACATTGAACATCATCATCATCTGCAATGCCGAGCTGGAGTAACATCATCATCATCTGCAACACGGAGTTGGAGTAACATCATCATCATCAACAACATGAAGCTAGAACATCAACATCAACAACATGAAGCTGGAATAACGTCATCATCATCAACAACATGAAGTTGGAACATCAACATCATCAACATGTGACAACATAATGAGATAGGTGCTTCAACAACAACATCAGTGGTACTTTGACAAACCGTCCTTACCGGACCTTCGAGATCTGCCCAGGAATCCTAAGATTCCCTAGGATATAAAATCCTAACTGAGCTACCACTACTGACCACAGCTGGCATATACATGCACAGGTACTCTGACAGACCGCCCTTACCGGACCTTCGGGATCTACCCAGGGATGATCAGTCCCCTAGGATATAAAATCCTAACGAGCTACCTACTATTGGTTAGGATACCATAGTATCATCAACATCACTCCCCCTTGCTAGGGAGGTCCTTTCAAACAATACCAAGCTTGTCTCGAAAGTACTCGAACTTCACACGAGACAGAGGCTCAGTCAAAACATCTGCAACCTGCGTTACAGCTGCCCTCTACACTATATCACGAATGTAGTGATACTTGATCTCTATGTGCTTCGTCTTATCATGGAACACTGGGTTCTTTGTCATCTTTATGCAACTTTAGTTATCACATAGAATCACGGTGGCTTCCATCTCCAGATCGAACAAACCTGTCAACAACTTCCAAAGCCATATGGCTTCACAACTGGCGGAACATGTTGCAATGTACTCCGCTTCTGCCGTGCTGAGAGTAATATTGGATTGCTTCCTGCTTTGCCATGCAGTCATTGCTGACCCCAAACTGAAACAACATCCTGAAGTGCTCTTTCTGTCTGAAGCACTTCCAACCCAGTATAACAGAGACCATAATCCAACGTACCCTTAAGGTATCTCATCACATGCTTTGCAACTACAAGGTGAACACGTCTCGGCTCCACCAGATACTGATTCGAGGTGTTCATAACAAAGCATATATATGGTCTGGTATTCGTCAGATACATCAATGAACCGATCATCTGTCTGTATAGAGTGACATCAACTATTTCTGACGAAGTATCAACCAATAACTTCAGATTCGTCTCCATAGGAGTGGACATGGTTCTACAGACCATCATGTCGAATCTCTTTAGAATTTCCACGACATACTTTCCTTGACTAAGGAAAATCTCTTCTGGGCTTTGCCATACTTCAAGACCTAAGAAATAGTGCATCAGGCCTAGGTCCTTCATTTCAAATTCAACAAGAAGTTTCTTCTTACAATCTGTGATGAGCTTTTCTTTATCTGTCACATATAGCAACAATATAATTGGTCCATCATTCTCAATCTTGAAGTAAAGGTTGGGATCAACTTTACTCTTGGTAAAGCCCAAGCTCATCAGAAAACTATCAATCCTGCCATACCAAGCTCTTGGAGCTTGCTTCAACTTGCAGACACGAGTCTTCCTGTCCTGTACTTCGAAACCAAATTTTCACATCACATTGTACCAACCTGGTACACTTGCTCAGTTGCAACTTAATTTGCACAATCATGTGCTAGCTCTATGTACTTTCTGCAAGGCATTATTTGTCTCACTGCCTGAGAGTATGTCTTCTACTTTTTCTGCAACTGTTCCTTTTGGAACTGAGACTCTGCACTTGCATTTGTTATTTCTGAAGTTGAGAATGACTGCTCCATTCCCACTGTAACTGTTGCATTCTGAGAGTAGCTCCTCTATTCTATCATGGCAACAACTTCATATGAAACTGAGAGTGGCTCAATAATTGATACTGAAAGTAGCTCTTCCTCTTTCTTTGTATGTAACTCAATCTTCTATTATAGTCATGTCTCCATGGCCTGACTAATGTACTGCACCAACTGACACTGGAGATAACTCAATCTCAAATACAGGGATTGTCATACCTGCTCCCTCTGACTCCCATACTGTGTCGGCTTCTTTTAATGAATCATGTTTGTTATATATACTTCTTCTAATTACTGGAGCAATTGTCACGTCATAGTCTTCTCCCTCTTGCTGGGAGAATCCTCTAAACACAAATCAGGGTTTGTACATCTCTATACTGTTATTTGCAACATGCTTGATCTGTTAGATCAATCTTGAAAGTCAACATTGACGTCCCTTACGGTCTTAAGGCAAAATCCATATCCCAGTCCTTTTGATTGGCTTCCTCCTCTGTCATTGAAACAAGGGAATCTTCTCAAGAGATTTCATGTCTCTTAGAGGTCTTTGAAGCTATAATCTAATCTTCTCAACACATGGCATCTGTCTGCAAGTCCTGGAAGATGTCTCTTTTTTCCATCTGATCCTTTCTGAGATCAGGCTTCCTTTGAGTCTTGATTTCTTCTGAGTCTACAAAAACTTCATAGTCTCTACAGGATATACTTGGTGTTGAATACCAAGTCTTAATATGAAAAGCTGAGTTAGACTTCAAACGAATTATGCTTCCTATCAAGGTGGCTTAATTATCCATTGACCAAGTCTACTGTGAGTTCTATTCTCTCCTCGGGGCTGCACGACCTCCCAATCTAGGATCGTCCAAATCAAGGAGTCAGATCGACTCTCCAGGCCTCTGCTAGACCCCAAACCAATTTACACAGGTCCCTTTTCTCATCAGGCGCAGGTCCTGTGAGACCCGTGGGCTCCTGTTAAGCCCCCGCTCCCTTTTTGGGAACTTGAATGAAAATAGGCGCTAACTCTCTGGACTAGGCCCTTTCCTCCATGTGACCTCGGGCTGTGACCTGAACCTAAATCTCCCAGAGCGCTTTGGGCTTTCGCCTTCGGCAAAATCCGAAAACACTTCTTCACAAATTCCCGAAGTTCTAAACTCGTGGAGTGTCGAATCCACAATGGGATCGACGGTCCATAAACCCCACTCAAATCAATGGTTCGCCGAGACTCCGGGAGATCGGGCTTCGACCGTTCAACCCGCTCCAACACCTTACACTTCTGGAGCGTTGAACTAACAGAGGTAATATCCGCCCTCCACGTGTCTCCCTCAAATGGATGGTCGAGATCCCTTCGGGTCTCCGACCTTCGGACGTTCTCGCAACACTGCGCCCAGATTCTTCCGGAGTACTTCTCCTTCGAAACATGCGGATCTCCGCCACGCATCCTTCTAGATCCAACGACCCAGGTCTGCTTCGCAGCTTCGGGCTTCGAGAGTTTTGGATGCTCCACTCTCACTTTTCCCCTAAGTGCCTTTCCTTTGAACTGGCAGATCTCCTGCCACGCGTCCCTTCTTCACAGACGACTACGATTTACTCCATAGCTTCGGGCGTTTGTTACATTCCATCTTGACTTTTCTGCGAAGTTCTCTTCTGCCGAAGTATGTTGATGTCCACCACGTATCCCTTCCAGAGCCAACGGTCTGGATTTACTTCAGTCGCTTCGACACTTTTTCTTCTGCTCCACGCAGATCTCCCAGAGCCCTTTCTCACGAACCCTCGGAT
>SNQJ01S0028949.1:71215-84125 GCA_010110895.2 Picea sitchensis
ATTGAGCTTGTTATGCCTTAACTTCTTTCAAACTACTTCTAAATTGCAAACCCTAACTAACCTAGCGTCTAACCCTAGCTAGATTTAAGACTAACCCTAAGAGATAACGTTTGGCCTTAATTGATTTCTTGCTTGGATAGAAATGTGCGGCCTTGTTATCCCTTCATAGCCGTGGGATTGTTTTACTCTTTTGCTGGTTGAATTTGTCAAAACGTCCATCATTGGCTAGCTAACCTGCAGAACACCAAAATTTATATATAGGTGACGTCATAGTCTCTATTTCTTGCTTATACCTAAAACGTTGTGACTATTTTCACCTATCTTGGTTGACATTGAAATGTTTATTGCATCCATAAGCTAATTTGACAAAACGTTCTTATTCTTTGTCACCATTTTTGACCCTTGATTAAGGCTGACGTCACACCTACTGCAGAAATAGTATAGGTGACGCAGCAACATTATGTATATGAGCTGAATTGGAATATTTATTTGCATTGATGACATAATACAAGGTTTAATTGTGAAACATTGAATGCATATTGTCTCATATGTTTTGTTGAAGAAGTGATATCAATCATTTGACTTTGTATAGCAATCATTGACTTCGTCAACAATTGCATTTGATCATTTGCTCATATATATTGGAAGATAGTCATTGATTATATGAAGTACTAACCCACTGCAAGCACAATACTGGAAGATAGTCATTGATTATATGTAGTACTAACTCCATCAAGAAAGCAGATTTTCTAGTCTTCTTTGTCTTGTCTCACAAAACAGGTGCATCATCAAGTAAAGACTTCTTCTGATTATCCAATACTTGGCTGCAAATCTGTGAAAGGGAACCTATCAATTTGATCCATTATACCTTTAACCCCTTTGGAAACCCAGATTACAAAGGGACGTCTCCCTTGGACCAAACATCCTAAATAGAAAGAGCCCCCATCGAGGTGACAATGGCTGGGATTCTCACATGTCGAGTGGGTGGGGAAGCTCCTGTTACGTCGGTTTCAAGCCCTGACTCAAGCTCTCTAAACCTTTCCTACAAACCGTGCGATAACATTTTGGCGCCGTTGCCGGGGAACACTGAGTCTACATTCCTCAACGACATATCTTTGGTAAAGCTTGTCCCTGAAAACTTTTTTTTTCTTACAAGCTTACCTGGCGACTCCACTACCCTTTTCCCCCTATTTCTTTGGTAGTTTCAAGAAAACTATCTGGCGACTCCACAAAATAAAAAGAGGTGTAAGAACTTTCCCCTATGAATTTCAAAGGGAAACCTTCTGGATTTTGCATCATTCCTCCTCCATTGAGACTTTTCTGCATCATCAGCTAATCCTGGTACAACTTCTTCAACGTACTTCATTAGGTCACTCTCTTCTAGAGTGATGAGCAATCTAGATTTCCAAGAACTAAAGTTTGTTGTTCCATCAAGCGTATCCTCCACCAAAATACGATTCACCATGGTTGCTAGAAGACTACAGAAACCTTCACTCGAGTTGCAGTTGCAACAAAACAACGAATTGCAGGAAAGGTACGACGAGCTACTGTAGAAGGTCAACGCCTGTGCAATAGTCTTCTTTCAAGAACGTTGCTCTGATACCATGTTGGAGTTTTAATGTTATTCAATTATATTCAGTTTCTTTACAAATTTACATGAACTGAAGCATAAACCATGAACAATAGCAACAGTAATAACCAAGATCACAAGAAGAATAACCATGCACAGAAACACAAGTACAGTAGAAAATGCCAAGACAAAATGATTATGATAGATTGATGTATTATTACAATGATGAGTGTTCCATATATATAGAACATATGGTGACCATCCACTAAAGGATGCGTTACTTGGATAATAAATAACTACTTATTTATTATATATATTTGTAACTTTTATTATAAATATCATGTCATTTATTATATGACATTATATATATATATATATATAGAAAAATGTTTTCCCGATGTTGTCCAAACATCAACAATGAGAAGGTCCACATTGGTTGTGGCCATGTGTGACGTGATGGAAAAGACTTTCATTGTGACGTCAAGAGAAGGAAAAAGGCCCATGCCTTGCGCACCACTTGGACGTGACAGTTCACATGTTGGACATGTATATATATACGAGAGCTATCTCCCATTTGTAGACATCACTTGGATATCACTATATTGGACTAGTGCGCTATCTTTGGAGTTGTAGCACTATTCTTCTTCTGCTTCTGTATCTTCTCTTGGACAAATATTCTAGTGAAAGGTTGTTGGATTTTCTTCCCTTATGCAGAAGGGTTTCCCAGGATAAATTCTTGTGTATGGTTATCTTCTTGTGATCTTGGTTATTTACTGCAATTATTGTATATGGTTTATGCTCCAGATATGCTTTTGCTAATGTGAAATGATAAAGAACGTTAATGAAATTGAACAAGCGTACAATTCAACATGGTATCAAAGTAGTGTTCTTGAAAGAAGCCATTTGCACAAGCTTGCTACCCTTATTCTGCAACTCACTGACCCTTTCTGCAGTTCGCTAGGGGTTGACTGTAACTGCACTTTTCCTTGTCAAGCTCGTTGAGCACAAATCTCTAGCTCGTTGGGACAAATTTCACCAAAGATTAGTGCGCCCTACCCTAGAGCATCTCCTGCAACTCTCATATTGGAGAAGTTTGAATTTTTTAGATTTTTCGGTGCTAGGGTTTCTGCAGCGATGGTGACAAGTGTTCCGGTGGAAGATAGGCTTGATGGAGCCTCTAACTTCAATTTTTGGAAGTCTAGGCTATTCATCACTCTAGAAGAGACTAATCTAATGAAGTTTGTGGAAGAGGTTGTGCCAGAACCAAATGATGCTTCAAAGAAGTCTCAGTGGAAGAAGAATGATGCAAGAGCTAGAAGAATCACTATCTACTCTGTGAGAGAGCACTTGATTCCACACATCTTCAAACTAAAGACAACCAAAAATATGTTTGACGCCTTGAAGAAGTTGTTTGAGAGCAACAACACTAACAAAGCCATTGCCTTGAAACAACAACTTCAAAACGTCAAGATGACTAAGGCAGATACAATTGCCATCTTCTTCATGAAGATATCTGAGATCAGAGATCAGTTGGGCACCATTGGAGAGATCATCTCAGATAGAGAACTTGTCATGTTGAATCTTAATGGTCTTCCAAGCCATTGGGATCCATTCATTCAAAGTATTAGCGGGTGATCTAAATTGCCTAAGTTTGATCGGTTATGGGCAGATTGTACTCAGGAGGAGACCAGACTTGAAGCTAGAGGTGTGCAAGGTTCCCATCATGATGAAAGTCATGCCCTTGCCTCTCATGCAAGGAAAGGCAAAGGAAGAGGAAGAGGTTCCAGCAAAACATTCAAAGGACGAAATTCATACCAACTTCTGAGCATAAAAAGAAGGATCTTTCAAAGATTCAGTGCTTCAAATGTGAGAAGTTTGGCCACTATGCCAAACATTGCCCTTTGCGGAAGAATAGAAAGCAACAAGCCTCCACCGCTGATGTTGATCGAGAGCCACCCTAGAAGAGGTCACGAAATGCAAACAAGGACGATGAGGAGTTCTTTATTTCAGCCCTTAGGTACGGTTCCTAGTAACAATGATATTTGGTTAATTGATAGTGGTGCTTCTAGACATATGACTGGATATAGAGAGCACCTTACAGACTTAGTAGAAAAAGACTCCCAGTTGCATGTTGTACTGGTGATGATGCCAGATATACTGTGAAGGGATCTAGGGCCACTTCCTTCCAATTAGACTTTGATACCCTGCTTCATTTGAGTGATGTATTGTTTGTACCGGGGATGAGAAGGAACCTTGTCTCTATTTCAGCCTTGGAGGACAAAGGCTACAAGGTTGCCTTCTCTGATGGAAAATTTCTTGCATGGCACAAGAACTCTAGTATGGGATCAACCTGTGTGATTGGTGTTCGAGAAGACAGTTTATACAGATTGACAGTTCGACCAGTTCAGGGCCTAGTGCATGATTCCATCAGTTTGAGTGAGTTGTGGCATCGGAGACTTGCTCATTTACATTATAGAGCTATTCCCGCTTTGCGGAAGATGGTGACAGGTCTTCCACAATTCTGTGTTGAGCATGATGGCATTTGCAGAGGTTGTGCTCTTGGAAAGAATGCCAAGGGGTCTTTTCCAAGCAGTGACAACAATTGCTTCTTTGAGTGGATATTTATACTATGTGATCTTTATTGATGACTAATCCAGAAAGACTTAGATTTATTTTTTGAAGTCCAAGGAATATGAATAAGTCCTTGGTAGGTTTCAAGAGTACAGAACACAGGTTGAAAACCCGATCGGAAAGAAGATCAAGATACTAAGATCATATATGTTGATGATTGCAGCGGTGTGTGACATTCTCCAAGATACGTTCTCCTCTGTGACTGAGTTGAGTCGACCTATGAGAGAGCCCAGTGTTGGGTGTGCCCATGTGATGGGGCGTATCATTCTCCTTTGGACTGAGTTGAGTCATGCCCAAGTGTCGAGTGTGCCCATGTGATGGGTGTATCGTTTTCCTCTGTGTGAGAGTTGAGTCGATGTGGTCTCCTGCCTTTGTACTCCTGTGGACTCAGTTGAGTCAGGCTTGAAATGGTACTCCAGATGATTCTCCTGTGGACTCAGTTGAGATAGAGATCAGTTGAGTATGACGTCCCTGTGGCTGAGCACAGGTGGACGTGTCCCTAGTGGCTAAGCACTAGTGGACGTGTGGATCCCTTGCTATATTGTCGAAGTGTAAGATTTATTTGTAACCCTAATTATGATGTAAAGGGTACAAGTTGGCCCCACCATATGTGAAAGATAATTAATATTTATTGTAATAAATAATTATATTTCTGAGTTATTGAGGTCGGCCCTGTTGTGCCAATAGACACACCTATTGTTGTGTCTGCTCTTGTATAAATAAAGGTGATTTCCCCATTGAGGAAACACACTCTCACATGTAAACTTGGAATTTCAGCAAGTGCACGTAAGGCTGAAGTGCACACCTCTCTTGGGCGTTAGTTTCAAGGTTGTAGAAGCACCCTCTTATGTGCATTAGGGTTTATGGTTGGGAAATATTCTCTTGAGAATATAGCAAAGGATTGTTGGGTTTTCTTCCCTTCAGTAGAAAGGTTTCCCAGGATATTTCTTTTGTTCTTGTGCATGGTAATTCTTCTTGTGATCTTGGTTATTGCAGCACTTGTGTATGGTGTAGCTGCACTTGTTTATGGTTCAAGTACATGCTAAATGAAATAAACCTCATGCTTGAACCTAGCATAGTGAAAATTCAACATGGTTTTAGAGCTTAGGACTTGAAAGAGCCATTGCACAAGCCTTCAAGCAAGTCGTCCTCTCTTCTACATAACCGTACGACCCTCCTAGGGTTTCCAGAAAAAGGTACAACCCTCTCCTTTTGGTTGTTTCAGCACCTTCCACTGAAACATTGGGGCTAAAAATAGCATAGGAGTGTACGACCTCCTTCAGCGCACCTCCACAAACCTTTAGATTGCAATTCCGAGAATTTTGGATTTTTGGCCCTAGGGTTTCTAAGGTTCCGCAACTTTTCTGCAGAATTTCTTTTTTAGGGTTTCTGCAACTAATTGAAGGAGTTTTCAGCTCACCAATGTTCTTTTGACTTTCAAGGCTTATTGTTGGCAGTCATAAGTCCAACAAAACCTAAGGTTGCTAGCCTAGCCTAGCCGTTAGGTTTCCTAGCCTAGCTGCTAAGGGTTTGTGGAAGAATTTGCAAGCCATGAGGAACAGAACATTGGTGGAAGATAGGCTTGATGGATCAAGCAACTTCAGTTCCTGGAAGTCAAGACTACAGATCACCCTGGAAGAGGATGACCTATTAAGTGTGATACAAAAGGCTTTACCAGAAACAACTACCGATGAAGAGAAAGAACAATGGAAGGAAGATGATGTCAAGGCAAGGAAGATTATCATCTACTTAGAGAGAGATTGTCCTACCAGGAAGAAAGAAAGACAACTTGCCTCCACTGCTGATGTTGGTCCAGAGCCACATCAGAGCGATGAAGACATCAAAGATGAAGCCTTCTTATTCATATCAGCACTCTCAGGTACAGTTCCTACTGATAATGATATTTGGTTAATTGACAGTGGTTCCTCCAGGCACATGATCGGATATAGAGATCATCTGACAGATCTTGTTGAGAAAGAGACCAGTCTACATGTTGTACTTGGAGTCAATGCCAGATATAATGTGAAAGGGGTTGGAACTCAGACATACCCCTTCAGTTGAGTGAGGTACTATATGTACCTGGGATGAAAAGGAACCTTGTCTTTGTTTCTGCCTTAGAGGAAAAGTTCTTGCATGGCACAGGAACACACATATGGATTATGCCGGAGTAGTTGGTGTTCGAGGAAACAACTTATACAGGTTGACTGTTCGACCCGTCTAGGCTCCGTTACATGATATTATTAGCTTGAGTGAGCTATGGCATAGGAGACTCGCTCATATTCATTATAGAGCCCTTCCTGCTCTAGGGAAAATGGTAACAGGCCTTCCAGAGATACAGGTTCAACATAATGGTGTTTGCAGAGGTTGTGCTCTTGGCAAGAATGTCAAGGGGTCCTTCTTGAGCAGTGACAGCAGATCCAAGGGGATCTTGGACTTGATACATTTAGATGTGTGTGGACCCATGACTGTTGCCTCATTGAAAGAATATTTGTACAATGTGCTCTTCATAGATGATCACTCTTGGAAGACATGGATTTATTTCTTGAAGACCAAGGATGGAGTCCTTGCGAGATTTCAAGAATTCAAAGCTCAGGTTGAGAACCTGACTAGAAGGAGGATCAAGGTGATAAGATCAGCTAATGGAGGAGAATACACATCCAGGGATTTCAGTGATTTTTGTATGGTGGCAGGGATCAAGAGGGAGTACACAGTGCCTTATAACCCTCAACAAAATGGGGTTGCAGAGAGGAAAAACAAAACAATCATTGAGGCAACCAAAGCAATGATACATGATCAAAATCTACCTATGATTCTATGGGTAGAAGCATCCATGACAACAGTATATGTTCAGAACAGAGTCATCACCAGATTTTGAAGCGCATAATTCTCGAAGAAGCCTTCATCGTAGTGAAGCTCGAGGTTGGGCACTTTAGGATATTTGGGTGTCCAATATATTTTCATGTACCTAAGGAGAAGAGGTCCAAGCTAGACCCTTCAAGCAAAAAAGGTACATTTGTGGGATACAGTGAATCTTCGATGGCATACCGGATCTACATCCCTAATCAGAGACAGATTGAGGTGAGTAGAGATGTCATCTTTGAAGAAGAGATAGCCTTTCGAAGATCCAGAGAATCTCATATGGAGATTGACAGCGAGACAATACCTTCTCCCCCATCAGCAGTTCAGAGAGACAACCATTGTTCCAGTCGATCCAATTGATCCAATTGCTCCAGTTGATGTTCCTAGAGACATTGCAGTAGGCCATAAAAGGTCTGCCTGGGCTCGACAAACTCTGCAGGAGGCAGAGGGACATGCAACTCCTCGAGGCACATTCCGAGAGAGCAAGAGACCACAGAGATTTTCGAGCTATGTTTCAGCCATGAGACACATCATTGATACCGAGCCTTCTTGTCATGGAGAAGCAACAGGTCAGCAGGTATCGCAAGATGTCGTGATAGAAGAGCATCAGTCCATCGTGAAGAATGATGTGTGGGATATTGTTTCGAGACCAGAAGGCAAGTTTGTGGTGACTTCCAAGTGGATCTATAAGATCAAGCATGCAGCTGATGTAAGTGTTGAGAAGTACAAAGCGAGATTTGTAGCCAGATGATTTTCACGAGTGGAGGGAATTGATTATGAGGAGACATTTGTTCCTGTAGCCCGATACACTTCCATTCGTACTATCATTCCACTAGTTCCATCTATGGGTTGGAAATTACATCAAATCGATGTAAAGACAACCTTTCTCAATGGTGAGATTGAGGAAGATGTTTACATCGAGCAGCCAGAGGGATTCGTGATACATGAGGAGAAATCTCATGTGTGTAGGCTGAAGAAAGCCCTGTATGGACTAAACCAAGCACCTCCTGCTTGGTACAAGAAGATGGATGGATTCATGATGAGTTCGGGCTTCAGCAAGAGTGTTGTTGATCCAAACCTATATTATCACATTGTTGGTGACGAGTGTCTGATCTTGGTCCTGTACGTTGATGACTTATTCCTCACCGGTTCAGAAAGACTTATTGTTGAATGCAAGCATGCAAGTATGGCAGAGGACTGATGAGAATTTCCTGAGTCGAGGAAAATATACAGTGGAGATAATGAAGAAGTTCAGTATGACAGACTGCAAATCCATGCCAACAACTATGGTGATGGATCTGAAGAAAATGAACAAGGTTTCTACTGATTCAGGTTAGATTGATCCACATCTATACCGACAACTGATTGGATCATTGATGTATCTGCTTAACACCAGACCTGATATATGTTATGCAGTAAATGTACTTAGTCAGTTCATGAGTCAGCCGAGACAGACTCACTCAATAGCAGCGAAGCAAGAATTGAGATATCTAGGAGACACAGTTGGATATGGCCTGAGATATGCCTCCTGTGTAGAAATGAGATTGCAGGGGATATGCCAATGTAGATTGGGCAGGGACCGCAGTGGACTGAAAGAGCACATATGGTTGTTGTTTTATCTTGGGATCTTCCATGGTTTCCTAGTGCAGTAGGAAATATAGCTATGTGGCTTTGGAAACCGCAGAAGCAGAGTATATAGCGTTGAGTGTGGCAGTTCGCGAAGCAATGTGGCTTCGCAAGCTCCTTACAAATTTATTTGATCATTAGATGGATTCTACCATTATTCATTGTGATAACCAGAGTTGTATCAAGCTCTCTGAGAATCCCGTGTTTCACAATAAATCGAAACACATTGAGATCAAATACCATTATATCAGAGACATGGTGCAGAGGAAAGCAGTACAGGTGGAATACCTTCCTACACATGCGCAGATTGCAGATATCTTCACCAAGCCGCTTGCCAGGACAAAGTTCGAGTACTTCTGTGAGAGACTTGGCCTGGTGGAGAATGCCTCCCTAGTTCAGAGGGAGTATTGATGATTGCAGCGTCGTGTGACA
Source organism: Picea sitchensis (assembly GCA_010110895.2). Classification (NCBI taxonomy): domain Eukaryota; kingdom Viridiplantae; phylum Streptophyta; class Pinopsida; order Pinales; family Pinaceae; genus Picea; species Picea sitchensis. The sequence continues at coordinate 80,334 of SNQJ01S0028949.1, forward strand.
TTCTCCAAGATACGTTCTCCTCTTTGACTAAGTTGAATCGACCTGTGAGAGAGCCTAGTGTTGGGTGTGCTCATGTGATGGGGTGTATCGTTCTCCTTTGGATTGAGTTGAGTTGTGCCCCAGTGTTGGGTGTGCCCATGTGATGGGTGTATCGTTCTCCTCAGTGTGAGAGTTGAGTCGATGTGGTCTCCTACCTTTGTACTCTTGTGGACTCAGTTGAGTCAGGCTTGAGATGGTACTCCAGATGATTCTCATGTGGACTCAGTTGAGATAGAGATCTGTTGAGTATGACGTCCTTGTGGCTAAGCACAAGTGGACGTGTCCCTAGTGATTGAGCACTAGTGGACGTGCGGATCCCTTGCTATATTGTCGAAGTGTAAGATTTACTTGTAACCCTAATTATGATGTAAAGGGTGCAAGTCGGCCACACCATATGTGAAAGATAATTAATGTTTATTGTAATAAATAATTATATTTCTGAGTTATTGCTGTCGACCCTGTTGTGCCAATAGACACACTTATTGCTGTATCTGCTCCTGTATAAATAAAGGTTATTTCCCCATTGAGGAAACACACTCTCACATGTAAACTCAGAATTTCACCAAGTGCAAGTAAGGTTGAAGTGTGCACCTCTCTTGGGCACTAGTTTCAAGGTTGTACAAGCACCCTCTTGTGTGCATTAGGGTTTATGGTTGGGCGCTCTTCTCTTGAGAATATACCAAAGGATTGTTGGGTTTTCTTCCCTTGAATAGAAAGGTTTCCCAGGATATTTCTTGTGTTCTTGTGCATGCTAATTCTTCTTGTGATCTTGGTTATTGCAACACTTGTGTATGGTGTAGCTGCACTTGTTTATGGTTGAAGTACATGCTAAATGAAATAAACCTCATGCTTGAGCCTAGCATAGTGAAAATTCAACAAGATAATGGAGGAGAGTACACCTCCAAGGGTTTCTTTGATTTCTACGTTGAGGCAGGGATCAAGAGGGAGTACACCGTTCCTTACAACCCCCAACAGAATGGGGTTGCAGAGAGAAAGAGCAGGTCTATTGTTGAGGCAACTATGATGATGATTCATGATCAGAGTTTGCCTATGTTTATGTGGGAAGAGGCATCCAGGACCGACGTGTATGTTCAGAACAGGAGCCCTGATAAGATTTTGAAGAATATGACTCTTCAGGAGCCCTTCATTGGAGTGAAGCCTGAGGTTGGACACTTTAGAAGATTTGGATGTCTTGTTTACATTCATGTACCCAAGGAGAAAAGGACAAAGTTAGACCCTTTAGGAGGGAAGGGTACATTTCTTGGGTACAATGAGTCTTCAAAGGTGTTATCCCCATATTGTGGATAACTAAGGAGATTATGTCTTGAGGCCCTCAGGTTGCAGATATGGAGTACCGAGACACTACATTACTAGCAATATCCACTTGCATAAATGGAGACACTTCTCACCACAAAAGAGACCCTTCTCACCACCACAGAGTTCCGGATTTTCAGGATGGCATCCACCACATTCGTTGGATTCTGAAAGGCAATGGGCCTTGCTCCACGAGGTACAAGTCGGGTATTATGGTGAGTGCATTTCAATATTTGAGGCATTTTAAGTATGTTGTATCTTAGATTGCTTTAGATTTCATGATATATGCTTGGACATTATGCCTTTTTCCCTATTTCACCTTGGTGGTTAACATTGTGCCCTAGTAAGTGGTCTTCCTTGGGAATGGGTTTGCTACTAGGGACTCCATTGAAGTGTGAAAACCCCATGTCATATCAAGCTTGCCTACTGGGTCTRTCTTTGACCACGGACAAGCTCTAACTTTTCACTGTCTTATGAGGTATTTGTTGTTGTTTTATAACAGCCATCAGTTCAAAAACTTATGCTGATTTGTTACGGTTATGTTCTCAATTTTGGGTGCTCTAGCATATCGTTTTGGTAACCAGAAATTAGTACATGCATCTCAAAATAAACATAACACACCTAAACATCGTTACTGCTGAAAATGAAACAGATCTAAGAGACTAATACATGCATTTGTAGACACAGGTATTTTTGGTCAACATGGCCCTGGATAAACCCCCCCCGAGGAAAACCAGTTTGGAATGTAAATGTATATATGAGGAAAGCAGAAGAGGGATTACAACTAATACAATAAATGATAGAACCTGATACAATAGCAACTCGATTTGAGTTGATATACAAGTCCAAAACCTCCAAGAGCGTCCCAGAATGGTGCGCATAACCTGTACGCTGTCGAATCCACTGAATCTGCTCCAACTGCCAACTGTGAGCTCAGATCTGGAAACCCCTCCTTAGTAATGAAGCTCTGTTGAATGGCTATCCTCTGCAACTGATCTCACTGCAATTTGATGGCTAGACGTCTTTCAACTACTGATGCGCCCCAATCTGGCAATGCGTCCTCCTCAGAAGTCGAACCTCTCCAGTAAATAAGCTATGGCATATGATGCAAGCCTCCCTCCATGAAAGCTAGCGCCCAAGCTCAAGCAACCTCACAAAATTGACCTCATCCTCATCCTCATCCTCCAAGAGCTCCTCTCTCAATGAACAAAAGAACAAATGAAGAATGCGCCCTCCTTCACCCTTTGCGCCCCTCTTTGACATCCAAAAGGAAACCTAAAAAATGAAGGGTTGAGATCATCTCATCTCCCATCTAATCAATGGTTGAGATCTCCCCATTCATATTTAAGTCAATAACCCACTTTGGTTTAAGTTTCCTAAGTCAACTTTATGTCTCTAATTCCCCCCCTTTGTGAATTAATAGTCACTTTTAGGCCAAAATGACTAAATTTCACTTTAGACAAAGTCAGTGAAATTAGACAAAAGTACAAGGTACAACATTTAATGTCCTTTCCTCATGTGCTAAGGAGCTCATAAGCACATGGGGAACACCTCCCAAGGTACAAAACTCAACACTCCCTCTTACCGAGGAAGGTGTTCTTCACCAAGCCCATCTTGTCTTTGAAATAGACATGCTTGCCCCATGGCATGGCCTTGGTGAGAATATTTGCAACCTGGTCATCTGAAGATACATACTGCAACTGAACTGGCCCTCTCTGAACCCAGTCACGAATGAAGTGGTACTTGATCTCAATATGCTTCGACCGATCATGAAACACTAGATTCTCAGAGAGTTTTATGCAACTCTGATTATCACAGTCAATGACAATCGGTGACATCTCCTGACGAAATAAACCAACCAGCATCTTACGAAGCCAAATGGCCTCACAACTGGCCTGACTGGCCGCCATATGCTCTGCCTCGACCGAACTCAAAGCAACTGACTTCTGCTTCCGGCTGAACCAGGAAACAAGTCCTGACCCCAAAATGAAGCAGCACCCTAAGGTGTTTTTCCTGTCAGCAACACATCCTGCCCAGTCTGAATCTGTGTAGCCAACCAAACTGACTCCATCTCCCCTGACATAGTCTAGGCCATAGTCCACTGTCCTAGCAACATATCTCAAGACATGTTTTGCCCCAACCATGTGAACACTCCTCGGCTCAACCATGTATTGGCTGAGTGTGTTCACGGCAAAACATATATATGGTCTGGTGTTAACCAGATACATGAGCGAACCGATCAACTCCCTAAAAATTGTGGCATCCACCAACTGGCTATCTGAAGCACTAAACTTCTTCCAGTTGGTGATCATAGGTGTAGACATGGGTCTGCAGTCCTCCATCTGAAACCTGCTCAAAATATTTGTTGCATACTTCCCCTGCCCGAGAAATATGTGACCCTCCTCCTGCCATACCTCCATACCTAGAAAGTAGTGCATC